>BMAV01015351.1:0-15008 GCA_019973955.1 Trichonephila inaurata madagascariensis | reverse complement strand
CGTTATTTTTATTCTTATGATACAAGTATATAATTCTCAATTTATACTTTATTTTAAAACGTAATACATTAAAAATGTACTGAAATTTTTCAGAAACTAGATAAATATAAATGCCAGATTTATTACTTTGCTTTTTTTAATTATCATAATATGTTATCAAATGTTTTTTTTAAAAAAAATATATTATAAATTCCTTTTAAAATGTATATTTTTATTCTATGTCATTTAAAGATGTTTTTCTTTTTGAAGTAGATAAAAGTCAATTTAAGTCAATAAATGAATGTTGTCAAAAGTAAGATATTTAAACATTAATATCAGAGAATTATTTAATAAATACTTCAAATGGAACTTCAGTTTAACAAATCAAAATTTTAGATAAATAGATAATGTCTTTTGAAAATGACATTATCATTGACTAGTCTTATGCTAAACTTTTGTTTTGTATTTGAATTTTGTGTTTAGTTATTCATTGCTTTGACATTTAATTATGGCCTTAAATGTAATGACTAATTGTATATACTCTACATCACTCTTTCTAATGAGGTGTTAATGTTTAGTGCCATTAGTGTGATACTTTACATCCAACATGATTTCGGAACCAAATTCTAAAATTATAAAAGCTTAAGTTATTATAATTACTAAGAGATGAAAATTTTCATATAATTTCATATAATTGCTCGAATTTTCACTTCCGCGATGAGGTTCATTAATTTAGCTATTCTTTGATGTTTTCCTTTATCTGGCAGTATTTTATACTAATTGCTAGCCTCTTGCTGTATAATTGACGCAGTGTTTAATTGATGCTGTTCATTATTACGAACTTTTAAACTTAACTTTAGCAATGGCGCTTAAAAGGGAAAAAAATAAATATTTTCCTTCCAAAACTATTATTTAAGGATGACTTTTATCTTCAATTCCAAGCGCTGTTGAAATCTAAGATATTATTAGTCCACATATAAAACTAATAATACATAAAATTTAATTTATTTAAGGGCATAATATCCTGGGAGCATTTTTTGTGTGATTTGTTGTAAATATTACATACACTAATATTTAAGAGGACATGGTATGATTTATATATTAAAAAAAATTTGATTTTAAAATTTTTGCAATTTTTTGCTTGTTTACTATGCATATGCATTACGTTAAATAGTGTTTCTGCTCAAACTACTACAAAAAGCTTATCATTTAATTTTTTTAAGGAAAAATTTTAATTTTATGAAGTGATTTTGAAATCCTACAATAATTGACTTGCACACATAAAATCTGATACACATGTACGTCAAACTATGTATAATAAAAGTTGATAAGGTAAAGTTGATATGATTGATAATTTTAAAATACTTTTTTTTTATGACTGGTATTTGAAATTTCTTTAAAAAAGGTGTAATTTCTCAATTCAACTATTTTTTAAAAAAATAACTATTGCTTTAACTCAAAAATACATACCAAATTTTGTTACATGTACTTCTAATAATAGTTAATAAATATCAAAAGATTGGACACAATTGAAAACAAAAGCCTTAGAATTTTAAATAAAAATAAAGTAGTTTTTTTTTCTGAGATAAATTAGTTTAATGTTTTTATTTGTTCTTGGAATTGGAATAAAAACAAACAAAATGTTTTATAAGTTTGAAATTTTTTAACTTAGAGCTTTTAAATTTTATGATTTTATATAAAATTTTATAAAAAATATAGTTGAAGATAAGACACTTTTTTAAATTTTTTTCTACCGATTTTTATCAATAGAATCGTACTTTGTCCCCTATAACGAATATAAATATGTATTTTTTAAGAAAAGAAAAATGTTTTTAAATATTAATTTTCCAATCATTTAATTTTTTCTTCAAAATATTTCAGTATTTTAAAAGTCTTATCTCTATAAATTTCAATATTTTTAAGTTTTTTTTTCCTATATATTTTTAAAAATGTTTCTCCAAATTCTGCGCACGAGTTTGCTATTATTAGTGCATCACTTTTTTTTGTCTCAATTATGAAAATTACTAAAAATCAGCAACATGTAAATTTTTGGATTTAAGCAAAATAACTCTTTTTCATGTAATTCATCATTCCATGCACATAGATATTAAACAAATAAGTTCAAAACTTTCTATTGTTGACACACGCACGCACAAAATCAATGATGTAAATACATTTGCATCAGGAAAACGGAACAGCTGGTAAAAAAGTATAACATTTAAAAAGTTAAAATATCGTTAAAATAAATAAAATAACTATAGTCTACAGTATTATTTTTTACATATATTGTAAGTGAGAGTTCGTTAAGTATTTAAAAAGCAAAATACATCTATATAACTAGTATGTATTATAAAATAAATATAGTAAATTAAAATGAAGGGGGATAACATTGTTACATTAATCAAACGGTTTTTATCAATTTCTGACCTTCTGTAACACATTTTAAGTTTATACACTATCATTCTTCCTAATTTTACTAAAAAAAAATAACATAAAAGGCACCAACGTTTGTATTTAATTATATCCTTTTTTATTATTAAGGAGGTGTATCACTGCTTTTTAACAAATTAAATTTTGGACTTATTCCATTGACATTGCTCCGTGCAATTTACTATTTAAGGCATCCAAACAGGTTCGAAAAACCGATTTTTTTAAAAATAGGGTTTTGAAAACATTTTTAAAAAAATTTAAAAAAGTTTAAAAAAAGCTTTCCAAAATTTTGGAACCCCCGTTTTTGAAAAAATAATATTTTTATAAAAAAATTAAAAAAAAAACAACGTTAAGAAAACCATAATAAAAGGAAAGGGACAAATTAATTTTAATTTATTATAATTTTTGATCCATCTCAAGTATCACAAACCACAGTGTAAACATATTTTAAGAATTAAATCATTTATTAGCATTCCAATTTTTACGTAACGCATTTTTCGTCAAAATTACTTTTCTAAGATAAAAATGGCGTAATAATTTGAATAAAGATAACTATTTTAAAACTACGATTTGTTACTCTATGGGGCTTATAACGTAATTGTCACAAATTTGATTGAACTGATATCCCACTTTTCATGCACAAAGTATTGTAAAGTTTCTTCTCCAAAAACACATTTTAAATTATTCTTTTAGTTACATAAATTAAATAGTAAAAAAAAAAATATATTATAAATTTATATATTATTCCTCTTTCTTCCTCAAAACTTATATTTTTTTTTTTCTATGGGGCCCTACTCTAATACCTAAGAAGATTACCCCAATACAAGAAAAAATTTAAATTAAAAAAAATATTCCCTTATTTTATTATTGATTAATATTTTTTTTCTACTATTTCTGTATTTCATTGACAAATTGTTAATGTAATTAGACATTTTATCTCTCACTAATATTTTCCTTGAGCACTCTTCTATTAAATAAAACTATAATCCATTTACAACCTTTTTTTATAATATTTTAGGATATTTGAAATTTTTGATCAACTTTTACTTCATACGGAAAAATTTAAAAAGTTATGTGAACTGAGCCACCACTAGATGTAATCAAAGATTTGAAACCGTTCGTTTCCAGGTGATCATATGGAATACTGTAGTTTCTTGACAAGCATAAAATATAGGTTTAGCCTATTTCGGTTTTCACTTCAACACACTATTTAAAAAATTATATAACTCGATAAATAGTGTAGCTAGAGCTATGAAGTTTTTATTTTGCATGCATATAGAAAAGTCACATATTCTTTAACAAAAAAAACTGGGGGAAATAAACATATTTTAGGACATTGTGCCTTCTTAAAATATAAATCCTGCTATAAATTAAACTTATTTCAAATATATTACTGTGGCTAATTTTATTGCATATATCTTATATATTATTATTTAAATTAAAAACCAAAGAAGCAAACATGTAATCCGATTTCAACTCAGATAATAAGTAACAATCAAACCAATTTTCATCGGTTCCCTCCATACAAAATAAATTGATTCAAAATAAAGGTAAAAATACAGAATATTCTTAATTTATATATATATATAATATATATATATATCAATATGACTTTAATTATAAATCGTCACATTATCCAAGAAAATATTAAATTTGATATCTAATTATGTTAATTACCATAGTTTTAAAGTCACTTTGTAATTATTAATTTTGTTCTTAAATTAGTATTGATAAATTAATTATGAAATACATTGTGCAGTTCTGATACATTTATAAGTATATTGTATTAATGAGTTTTACTTTTTTACTCTGTCAGAATGCATTTTGTTTTGCTTCCGTTTAGTAAATTTGCAATGTTTTAAACCTTTATTTTCGACTTTTTGATATGCTTTCGATTTTTTGATATCCTTGTAAGGTTATCACGCCCCTCAAGGGGAACGTCCAAAGTTTGAGAAACACTGCCTTAAATAGTTATAAGATGTCTTTTTCAGGTGACTGCCTACCTTGAAAAAGTCGTTTTTGGTCTACATAAGCATTGTTTTAATTTCAAAATCTTATAGTTTGAAAATATTTCTTTCGAAAACAGTTTTCTTTTTCCTTTACGTGAAATAGAAATAAACTTATAGTGATTTTAAAAACATCCCTCTATGCAAAAAGGCGGTAAGATAAAACTTTAAATGCGTTTTCTCAAAAATGTTTTCGAAAGAAACCCTTTACCAGATGCATGAAATCTTAAGAACCAAACCAGGTAACGTTTTGAAATTTTGTGGGAATGTTTATTATACCGTTTTTCATAAAGTTTATCATAAGTTTTGTTGTAGGTTAAATGTTTTTTATTTATTTAGGGATGTTTTATAAAGAAAAACTTTTATGATCATTGTATTAGAAATTTTTATACAGTGTTACGTGTTTTAGTAAAAATTTGGTAACATTTCCTTGAAAACAACCAATTTTTCTAAAAGTACAATATTTATTTAAATTTTCTTATGTATTTACATAATTTGTTTTTATTCTTCCTAAAAACACCCAATTTGTTTCAAAAATTTGTTTTATAAAAAAATGGGTCCGAAGGTAGGCAGTCACCTTAATTAATAATTGTTTGTAACATGTAAATAACGTGATATATTTTAGAACATTTCCGTACTTTTTATATTATTTAACGGTGACAATTGTTAAGGAACCCTTAATTTAAAAATTATATTAAAATTTAATTATCCAGAAAATGAGCATGATACTGATAATTTGAAAATGCATGATAAGGGGTTGAATTGTCTTCTATTCCTTAGAATACCTCAGCTAATTTCTAAGCAAAACAATACGCATATTATTAAATACACATAAAATCTTAAAACTCTTAGGACGAAATAATGTTTAACACAAAATTAAACAACGGTCTCGTCAAGCTGCTGGGCTTTTGCATGTATTTTTTTCTCTTAACGCGAAATGAAAACCGCATGACACGAAAAAATTTCACTTCTGAGAAGGAACGAAATGCGAGAAGCACCATCCACGCAGACGAGATTTATGACGGGTGTGAACTGAAATACAGGTGGTTTCACATGTTTCGTAGAAAGGATTATAACTTGACTTTGAAAAACTTTGGAATAGCCTGTGACACGAGCCATTTTTTTTTAATCTAAGCTACTTCCACCTTTCATCCCTAAATGAAGTTCCTGTTCCCACATCATCCGAAATGAGAAACATCTTGAACAGTATGCGCAGTTATTTAGACGCACATTCCAATTGTGAAATGAATAACAAAGTAGACGGCATCAAAAAGTTTGTTGACAATTTGTTGTTAAAAAGAACAATGCACAAAAAAAAATATCAGATTATTTTCCAAAAACTTTTTCAAGTACATTAAGTTCTTATGAATGTTTTTATTTCATTGATTTTTATTAAATACATGCATGTATACATATCTATGTGAATAACGTGAACTCTGATAAACTTAGTTTTGTCGAATATATGTTATTTTTCCCCTTTGACACGGAAAAATATTTCAGTTTCGTGCTAAGCGATTTTTGGTGTATGTATTCTTGAAAAATGTTTTATTTAATCAGTGTTAACTATTTTAATTAACTTGTTATTTATTAAGCATTATTATTTATATTTATGATTTATTTTGATTTAGTGTAGTTGTTGTTATACTTTAAATTACACCAGCAATACTAAACTCTCTTTTCTGAAAAAAAATAGAACAGAACTTTCCTTCAAAAACACGCTTTTACGATAAAGCGTGCCGTGAAGAATGCGAAAAACAACGCTGGGGAAATATCTGAACAGCGAATGCTCAACGGCTTAAGGGTTAAATACCAAACACTTTTCTTATTCTTTTGAAATCAGCTATAAACATGTAAAATAAATATTCAAACAACAAATTTTTAATACAATTATATGCTTAACAGAAAATAATTTTATGAATAATTTGTTTTGTTTGAAAAGAATATTAAAGTGTCCACAAGATTTTTCTTTCGATTCATAAGTTTAGCGTGAGATACTTGCAGATATACTTGTTCTACCATTTGACTGTGCGTCAAAATTGCAAGAATGTTATCAAGAGCTCTTAAGTATTACATGGTGTGACGTGTATTTATCCTAAGCAACAGACCAAAACTTATTTCATTGCATAGAGTAAAAAATTATGTGAAAGTAAACATTGCTGTTCTTGTCGAAGAAATGTGCTAACAATATTCGTGCTTTAAATACAGAGAAATACTGTAAAATTTTTTCAAATATGATAAGAGGTTTCAAACTCACATTTTTCCTTAGCTTCAATCCGCTGTATCAGAAAAACGAATGGGTGCTTGAAATGTTATGCTTGACGAGGCATACATTTCTCATTTTCGATTCCAAAACGAAAGGAATTTAGAGATGAAAACTTGTTATCGGTTTATTTCTGTAAAAAGGATGAAGTAAAAGATTTCAGAAAGATGCATGATTGAATTTTTTCCCCTTACAATAGCTAAAAACTGTTTACGCTCAGATTGGGAAGTCAGAAAAAAAAATATTTTTACTTTGTTTTATTTTACATACTAAGGAAAGTTGGCTTGGTAAATAACGTTTTATCTCAAGCAAAATACGTCAGTATAATACTGTAAAAATAGTGATCAGTACATTTAAGAAACTGACAATCAATTCTGAAACATTATTTATTGACATATCTGTTAATTTATGTCTTGAAAAACGGATTTAGTAATACTGATATAGTGAGTGATTTAATTTTAATTTCCGTCACACACTGAATCCACTGTATCCACACATAGGCTATTGGTTCCTGCAGTGCTACTCAAACTTTCAATATTTGCGACCCAATATTCAATCATCATTTTCATCGAGTCCCCCTTCCATACAATAACAATATATAGAATTCAAATATACCATGCTTTGATGCTAAAGCTACAATATGACTTAAATCACTTAAGTGCCCCGACGTAGAAAAATGTCTCAGTAAGTCAAAGCATTAATTGCCCCTGACGTATAAATACGTCTTTCCGAAGTTCGATCTTCTCTACACACTGTTATCTATAAAATTATTCCGAAGGCTTTGCAATACAATAAAATGACCTTGACAGTGTTTCCAAAGGATTTACTTATTTCAAAGAAGGTTTTATTTATTTATTCCTTTCCTTCTCCCTCCCCCCAATACATCCCATTCTCGCCCCTACTTGGAAAACGGTGGTATTAGGGAGTGAATCACGTAATCTGTAATTGGCAGTTAAGGGATTAATTATAAACCGTACAAAAAAAGTATCAAGAAAAGTGTTAATTTTTGTAAACATTTTAATAATGCGAAAGTCATGGGGTCACAGGCAATAATTAAAATTGTTCTTAACTTATTATTGTTAAATTAATTACAAAACACATTGTGCTGCACTGATGCATTTCTAAGTGTATTATATCAGTGTAAATATGCAATTATTTTTTTTTATTATGTCAGAATGTATTTTGTTTGCTTACTTTCCCCAAATTAATGAGTTCCTTAAACAATCTTTTGTGTTTGACTTTTCAATATGCTACGCCCCTAGGGGGGCTCACCCCACAGTTTAGAACGGGGTTACGGACCTCATAATTTTGAACCACGGTCAATGAAGCGTTGAAGGATGATGGACATTGATGCAGAATATAATTTAATTAAGACGAATTTAGCTATGATATTTAGTATAAAACATTAGTAAATGTGCACAAACAATTTTGCATTTAGATGATCTTTGTGATACCTTGGAATTCTTCTCCTGGTGTTACTTAATTCGTAAGGAATAGTTTCCTTCTAACATTTTTGTCAGCAGCAGTATCTGATTTGATAAGATAAATGCTTTCTTAATCCGAGGTCACTCGCGTAGGTTTTTGCTACCGTCGTTACTCGCGGGGGTGTAGAGAACACTCCAAAGTTTAAACACGTGTATTTAATTATTAAAATAAAATTAAGTCATTATGATACATATTTATAAAGTACAAGATAGTTTTTGTATTAGCTACAAATACAATTATTAAATTTATTGCATAGCAAGAGACTAAATTAGTTTAAACCAAACATACAAAAATTTTCATTTTAAAACACATAATTTATATTTTTTTTATAAACCTGTATATATATATAAAACGTTTTACCAGTAATAAATATATTTCAAAAGAGATAATGATTGTAGAAAAATCGAAAAATAATATTTAACATTTTCCAAACATTCAGAGCAGACTGTATACATGATCAACTTCTCGCGGGAGTTCTCAGCCCCCAGAAAAATTTTGAAGGGCATTACATTTCCAAAAGTTCGAGAAAAGGATTTTATCAAACCGAAGGTTCAAATGACCCAAAAAGGCGCCAGAAAAAAATTTAGGCTCGGCGCATTCTTTTAGAATCCTGGGGGGATTTTTTTGTTGCTGGGGTAAGAACACCCCCCGTGAGTGATCGCGGGTTAATAGCGTTATTCAAATCGAGAAATAATTTCAAATTTTGGGGGCTACTCAGTATTCCTTCGGGAATAATGTAAGTAACGCATTTTCCCGACCTCCACATCAGACAATTATCTGCTGACGCGGAAATTATATAAATAAGTCTTTTATCAATTGGCGAGATTCAGATTTAAGAAGTTCATTTCTCAAAAATATAAATCGTTTTTTAATTCAAATAAATTTTTCAAGACCATAGCCCTGAATAAAAAAAGTATTTTTTTCCTTTTCATCACTTAAAAAAAATTTCATTCTGTAGTTTCTGGCCAGTATGTATCATATAAGTTTTTTAAAAACCCTAATTATATATGTAAGATTTTCCACGTAGGATTTTCTAGGGGCGCTGGCGCCCGACCTCCAAGGAACCAACAAGCGAAGGGTATTAGAAAGTGAGGTTTGGGGGCTACGGCTGCTGAAACAAGAGGAACAACGGTGAACTGGTCTGAAGGGGCCAGCTGTCCGATGTAGAAAAAGGACGGGGGGGTCACCATCACCGAACTATTATAGGGGAAAGTTTGTGGGGACTGAACTAGAGGAATTTTACTCGTTTTTATCATTTGCTGAGTGCAAGAAGTCTTTGTATAAACATAATCCAATTCATCCCCATGTATTCATGTATTTGTGTGAGTCCCGTATCAAATATCCCCATTAAACTTAATTTTTATAAAAAAAAAATGCTTTCATTTTTAAAAACACGTTTAACTTTTGCCAGAATCCTACATCTATTTACTTACGTATATATAACCATTTTTATGTATATAGGCTTAGTTTTAAAATTGCTCGAGATATTCCGATTTAAAATAAATCGACTTTTGTTTGTTTTTGTTTGGTATACTTCTTAAGGCTGTCTGGTTAATGTTAAAGAATAGGAACCGAATTAGGTACATTTTTTCAGATATAAAAGAAATGAAAAATTAATATTATATTCTGGCTTCACTATCCCTTAGGAAACAACTTATATTTTATCCTTTTTCACTTTTTGACCGATCTGAGCCATTTTTCTGGCGTAAAATAGCTTCGTGTTTTCTCTTATACCATGTGTTAAATGAGCTGACCTTTCACGTGTTGAAATGAAAAAATAATGTTCAAACGAATATTTTGATTTAGAAACGCTGTATTGTTAAAGATTTATAAGATAATGTTGCAAATTTTCATGAAAAATTGAGGCATTCTTCTGTTTGAAAATGTGCTCCGCGTTTGGATTCATGCTGTCGTACTTTGCCGAAAACAGCCTTGAAGCGAAATATATTTCTGACAACTTATATGCATATCAGTAGCCATTTCTTTAGAGTTTATTTTATATATATATATTTGTTTCATTTTAGAGTTTATTAAAATCCATTTCAATGAAAATATCTGTGCATTTCATTTACTGTCTTTGTTTTGTTCTTCACACTTAAGAAATAGAAACCTAATAGATACGATAAAATATTTTAATTTATGAAAATTTGAATACTTAATTCTGGTTTTATATTTAAAGAGTAAAATAACACTAAAACATTATCCATGATTTAGCAGCAACTATAAAAAGTGATTTAGGATTCTCAAATTGGTTATGGAAACTATATGATGGGAAAAAGAAAATTTCCATTATGAAGGCCAAATTTATTTATTAGAAATGCATATTTTTAAAGAAATGTTTGATGATTTATTTATGAATGATGAATGTTCGTAAGTCTATACTTAATTCTATTTTTTTGAATTTATTTTCTATTTCTTTAGTAAAAGGGCGCATTTTTGAATACATGCATTTCTTCATTTATCATTCTCTACAAGTACATTATCTTTCATTTGATAATCATTTAAAGTTTTTAGTTGACAATGATAAATGACAATGGACTAACTTTATTAAAATAATTCATTATAAGATGAAGCAGAAAAATTATACAGCCTAGATCGTTTCATATATTAATCATATTAAATTAACCTTTCCTTTTTCTAAATAACATTTCTTATAGTAATCATATTAATAAAACTTTTTTTTAACATGCAATATAGAATAAATAGGAATAAACTTATTTTTCTGGGAAGAAGCTAGAAAAGCAGCACTACAAAATGTAATAAAAAGAAAATTGATTAATCCATTAATCATACGCTATTTTAAATCCATTTTATATTAAAATTCTACAATGAGGTTCTTTATTGTTCATGAGATTTATTTAAAAAAAATAAAATGAGGTATTTTTTGTTCTTATTGAAATTATTTTTTTTCTTATCAACGGTCACATCTCATGAATCATCTCATCTATGCTTCAAATTTGAAAATATGAAAAGATAATAAATGGCATTTTTTGAAAATAAGATTGTGTTTTGTTTTATTTTAAATTTAAAAATACACAAATACAATCTACTGATGTCAAATAAAATATATTTTTTTGCTGTTGAATGTGTATGCTTTGAGTATATTTTTTACATATGCTGTTTTATGTTATGATTTGTACTTAGAATTTTCAGCAACTAAAGCTACATACACTCACTTCCAAAAGTTAAGCACGAAGATGTAAAATGCAAAAACAATCAACATATACTGCTTTGATTGACACAAAATTTGGCAGTAAAGTATCATATATATTTATACATAAAACAAAATCAATAATTATATACAGAAATGAAGACAATATTAAATATTTGTAAGTATTCAGATAATGTCATACTGGAACTTAAACAGAATTATGTATAAAGTGAAAATAAACAGCATAAAATGAAAAAAAGGATTTTAAATGGGTATTGCATGAATCCCCTTTCATCTGTATGCAAAGTTTACACCTTCTGACCATGCTTTCAATTGGGTTGTCAACTACCGCAGGGTAAGTATCATAAAATTATGCTTGTGTAGAGCAGTTTCTAGCTCAATAAGAGTGGCTGGAGTTAGGAAACGATGAGGATACAGCACGGTCGAGAGCATCCCAAAAGATTTTCAATGGGGGATTAAATTCGGGCGGAAGATATGCTGGCCACGCCATACGCGCGAATACTTCACTCTCCAGGTAGTCATGGACGATGTCGGTTATGGGGACATGCGTTATCGTCCATTACAAAACAAAATGGGTCAACTGCTGCGGCGCAATCTCACAATGGGTTCTAGGACATCATCTTGATACCGGACAGCCGTCACAGGAACCCCGTTTAAAGATGTGCAGGTCGGTTGCGGTATCCCCTAATGAAATCCTGCTCACACCATAATGCTTCCGCCTCGGAATGCGTGATGTTCGGTGATGTTTTGGAGCTGATTGCGTGTTCCTTCTTTACGTCATATCCTTATACTCTTGTGATCTGGCTCCAGAGCAAATCTTGACTTACCAGTAGACATGACATTGTCCCACTCAGACACAGTCCAATTGCCATGTACCTGGCACCACTTTAATCGTGCCCCTTTTGATTGGACGGATAGAGGAACACAAACTCGAGGTACCCGGGCATACAGTCCATTCATATGTAAATTTCGGCGTACAGTAGCTGCCGATATAGCCTTACCAATGGACGTTGTAACCATAGATCATACGCACATGTAAGGAGATCGCTCTGCGATTCCCATGGCTACAATAGACATATATCGATCTTCGGGGTTTGTACTTTGAACTGCGGGCTTCGGACGAAATATTAGCGGGTTTGTTGACTTGCGGCGTGCAGAATAATGAAAGCCGAAGAAAGAGCAACATCTGGGATCTGTTTCTGCCTCAGTGCGCCCCACAGCACGCCAGCGCTCCAGAATCTTCCATTCTTTTTTGAAAGTCATAGAAACGTATGTCTTGAAAACAAATTGTACGGTTTAAACACCTTCTATCACCCTTTACAATCAATTCTGTAACCTTTGTTGGTTTTATAAGACTGTTTTTGCATATTTTTTACATAAAAACATGATTGGCTGTTACTAACTTTGCCTTCCATCTACCCTGTGGTTGCATCCTCTTCTTCGATTGGTTTCCCGAAAATTTGTATTTTCCCCCCCGTGTTTAACTTTTGGAAAGTAGTGTATATAAAACCAGTGGTCCCGAGGGGCCGGGGAAAACCCCATCTGAGCATCGTGGCCCTTGGGCGAGGGCATGAGCAGCTGTTCGTCAATGGCGACCCCGGAAAGAACCCGGGGCCCAGTTTGTAAAGCGCGATGTTACCACTCGACCACTGGGCTTTCTTTTTAAAAAGTAGACCCCGCTTAACGGGGGGTTATATTTTCCATTAAAGTAAAGCTTATAAAACGGTTTCGGGGTTTTTTATATGAAATAAAGGTTTGGTAGTGGGTGAAAATTACAAGTATTTTACCTTAAATTTTTTATATGTGTTTTATAATGTAAAACAAAAATTTTTTCTTACAAATAAGAAACTTTATAAAATACATATAAAATAAATAAAATTTAAATCAGTATGTTTAATTTGATAATTCATTTCTTTGATTTTCACCCCTTTTTATCAAGAAGGTGTTGGCGGCATATTTGGTTCAATTTTGTCGTCATCCATATAGAAAGTTTTTTTCTTTTTCCCTCGTTTATTTCTGAACGGATAATTCTAGTTGCGGGCTTGGTAAGATGCAGTTCCCTTTGGCAATTTTTCTTTTTCTTAAAAATGGTCCTTTTGTTAAAGGGCCCAAAATTAAAGCGCAATTTGGGGTTGGGGCGTTTCAGTTTAATATTTCATTACTTGCATTTTAGTTTCTGTGAAAGTTTTTTTTGTTTCTTTTTTTTTTCATGATTTTTATTATCACTCATGATACAAACTTAAAATCATAATATTAGTCACTATAGACTCATTATATTATCAATTTTTTACTTACAAAAACGTCAACAAATATTTGAAACGATAAAAATACAATCGTATAAAACCCCGGAAAAAAGAAACATAGATAAACGTTTTGGGTATTGGGGAAGTCTGCTAAAATTTCAGGCAATCTTACTATTCAAATGAAACAGAGTTAAACCGAAACAGAGTTAAGCGGGGTCTTACTGTATATATATATATCATGTATTGGAGTAATTATTAGAATGCCAGAAAAATGCACCGTTTATCATATTATATTTTATCTTTAATGTTCAGCAAAGCAGTCTGTACTCTAAACCATGACAAGACGAGATCTAATTCATCGTCAGGGCCCGTGCGTTTGTTTACGTGGGTAAGTCTGCAGAATCTAAGGCAAAATACTTATGGGGAGGTGGGTTTTATTTCGGTAGAATTTACCCCCAACGCCGAAGGGTTGGGATTCATTACACAAAAACAACAATAAAATATATATATATATATTTTTTTTTTGTGACGAAAGCATTCTCTTTCCCACAACAGATACCTTCCCACAGAAGCTGCGAAAATTCCGGGGAAATTTCCTAATTGCTGGGAAGGAATTTCGTAGCTGGGGGGTCGAGTTTCGGCACCTTTGCCCGCTGACCAAGTCAAAAAAGGCCTTTATCTTGTGTTTATTTTCCCAGAACTCGGTGACGCCGTCGCCGGAGAACATACAACTGTACACTCGCCGGCGTCTCATTGGGACTGCGGAAAAAAGGCCGTATTTGGCGCGGCAGAGGGTACGACATCAAGGGAAGCCGAGACCCGGGAAAGGGGGCAGCAGGACCATGGGGACTGAGGCCAACAAAAGAGATCGGTGGCGGATGGGAGAAAGGATATAAAACGGGGGAGAAAAGTCCCGGGCGGGGCGAGAAAAAGGGTGGGTCTTTGAAGGGGGCAGTTCGCCGTCCCTTCAACGACAGGAAGAGCGATAACGACCCCCGAAGTACAGCGGTCTCCCGGCGAAAATCCAGGAACGGAAGAGAGGGAAAAAAGACTCTAAATTTATATTTAACTGTAATTGAATATACCCTTTTATTTTTTTTTTGAGATTTTCGTGTTGAAATAAATAGTTAACTCAGGCTGAGAGAAGTCAAAAAATATATATATATATATACATAATGGGGTTTTATAAAATATTTTTGTGTATAGTGAAGGATAATTAACTTATATCTAAAAAATATCTTGTATTTACCATGAAACATTCATTCTGTATAACATATTCGTATCTTAAATGAGACAGTTAATTATTTCTCAGAAAAGATATTCCAAACGTATCTCATTAATTCATGTTGTCTTCGCAAGTACGCTCGCACACTTTACTTTCAAACATAAACATAAACTAAAAAGTGATTATTTAGCAGTTATGGAAATAAAAT
>BMAV01015350.1:14094-31424 GCA_019973955.1 Trichonephila inaurata madagascariensis | reverse complement strand
TTTAACGAAAAAAATCTCAAATGCATGAATTTTTATTTTTATAAAATGAACCTTGTTACTATTTAATCAGCTTCAACTTACATAAACACATAAATGCTTTGATAAATATCAGCTATTTCGAGCAGTAAGCATGTTTACGTGTTTTATTTTATTTTTAGATTACAAAAAAAATTTCAAAATCGGAATGTATTGTGCGTTATTTACAAATAAGAATAAAGGGACATAGTACGATTTATAAAAACATCTTTGATTTAATAATTTTCATTTGATTCAATTTGATTTAATAATAACTTTTTGGTTCTTCCCTATGTATATGTATAATGTAAAACAATATTGTTGTACTTAAAATATCGCAAACAGCAAACCGTTTAATTTTTTTTTAAGAAAATTTTAAAATTTATGATGTGATTTCAAAAAACTATTCCTCCTACAATAATTAACGTGCATACATGAAATTTGATTACAAGTACATTGAACTATGTATCACAAAAGTTGATACAGGTTTTGTGATATGATTAAAATTCATAAATTTCTCTATTTTTTTATGAATACTTATTGAAAAAAAAAATTCCTTAAGAAATATATAAATTCTTAATTCAACTATTTTTTTTCAGTAAAATAAAAAATACTTTGATTCAAAATGCATACCAATATTTATTGCATGTGTTGGTAGCAATAGTTAGAAAATATAGCGAAAATTTCCCAACATTGAAAAAAAGACTTAGCATTTGAAATGGAAAAAAACTAATTAATTTTTTTATTTCAGAGAAAAATCAAATTAAAATTTTTGTTTGCTATAATATTGTGAATAAAAAACGAACATAAAAGTTTTCATAATTCTGGGTTTTCAAATTTTACGAGATTATAGGAAGATATATATAAAGAATAATTTAGGCCCAAACATTTTTTTATTTTTTTTTTACCGAATTTTTCAATTGAGTCGCATTGCATCCCTTAATTTCAAACTTTTTTTGGCAATAATAATAAATAACAGTTTTTGTGTATACCAATGTGCCGCGGCACTTTTATGTGCCATCAAATTTTTTTTTAAATTATTAATTACGAGGTGAGACACACAAAAAACGAGACTGGTCCAATAAATTATTGTACGTACAAAATCATTTCTCCCTGAGATTATTGTGGCCGCGGTAACCGAGTGGTATAGGTATAGAACCGTGGCTTGCCTTGTCACGAGTTGGAGCCCAGTACCACTAAAGACACGCCGTGTAGGGCAGCGATGCACGTTAAATCTGTCGAGAGCTGAAACGTCCTCCCGTTGGTGTGGTGTGGTAGTTAGGAGAGGGGGTGCCAGCTCAGGTGTCATCCATGTCACTTGACCATGGTTCAAAATTACGTGGTCCGTCGCCAAAAGCCCTCGTGTAGCTAAACAGTGCGACGTTAATAATCAATCAATCAACCCTGAGATTATCGCTATCAAAGCAATTCCCTTCAGCATCCACCCATTCTGCATTCGGTGCTGCTATTGCTGGTAACAGTTATGGAACGAGGTTTTTGGTAGGCCCTTCAACAGGTTCTCCGTTTTTGCCTGAACCTCTTCAATTGAGGTAAAATGAGTTCCCTTTAAACAAGATTTAACTGTAGAAAATAAAAATAAAATCGCGTGCTGAGCCAAATCAGGTGAATAAGGAGGATTCCTCATTACAGTAATGTTTTTCTAGTCAGAAACTGTTGGACAGATAAGGCCATTTAAGCGGGAGCATTATCTTGGTGCAACAATCATCCAATCACTCCCCAATTCTGACCCTTTTTTTTCTAATTTTTTCACAGTCTTTTTAGTGCTTCAATGTAGTAGTGGTGATTCACTGTCTAACCACTGATGTGAGGGAGAGCCCATTCATATCACGAATTTTGACAATGTTTTGGTCTGTAATCGCTTACATTGAGGGCCCAACACGTTCATCATTTTCCACACTGTCCCTTCCCCTTGAAAACCGCTTATGCCATTCAAACACATGTGCGCGAGACAGTTTCATTTTCATAAGCCTCGGTTAGTAATTGAAATGTTTTCGTGGCTAATTTACTAAGTTTCACAAGAAACTTGATGTTGATTCGACATTTATCCGGCAGAATGCAGTTGCACGTGTTCCCTCAATGACGTAGTTCTCTTAAGATGAAACGGGCCACATGGACAGAGGAGGTGCGTGGGACGATGTCATCAAAACAGTTGTTGCCAACTCCACTCTTTTTCAAGCTGAGTGCTTAGTCTCGTTTTTTTGTGTGTGAGTGTGTCACACCAAGAGAAAACTCTGAGAAAAAATAAAATCAGCAACCGAATCATTCGGCTCTTTTTTAGAAATAAACTAAGGGTATTCGTGATATATTTGACTTATCCTTTCATGGATAGATATAAACAAATTTGATTTGGTTCGTAATCCATTTGTATACGGATACATCTGTATATGAATTAACTTTCAATGACGAGGGAAAACTAATTTCGCTCTCTAATAATTGAGATTTAATTTTAAAGCTTTCTGAAGAGTCAATTAGTCCATTCTGAATTAATATTAAAGGCGATTGATTATCTCATAATAGCTAAAAAAAAGCGCTTTAAAATATTGTTACAATTTTCTACACCTTATTTACGTAAATGTGGATTTTCAGCATTAGCAAATATAAATATGAAAAAAAGATCGAGACTTTTAAATGTAGATGTCAAAATGAGAGCGGAAACATGATTTTCACAACCCAATGTAAAAGAAATTATCAAAAATCATCAAGCTCAAATTTTGCATTAAATGTGCATGCTTATAATTCATTTAAAATTAATTACTCAATTAATATTTTCTTGTATTTGCCACACATATTATTTTATTTAACATTGAAAATTATTATCATAAATTATTTTACATTGAGTATTTTAGGTAAGTAAATTTCTTTTAAACTTATTTTATTGTCACCAAATTTTGAAGTTGTTATAAGTGTACCTCAACAAAGAAAAGGTTGAGACTCTCTGGTGTATAGTAAAACAATTGCTTATTAGGAATATTTTTCACACTTAATAATCTGCACGGTATAATAGAACTTATTCTATTTGCTCAGACTTCCTTTTAGTGTTAAGAAAAGGATTGCTTCGTAAGAATGTAAGTACTCGCTTCAATTATTGACCTTGATATCTTATTAGCTGTTCAAACCAAACGCTGGCTTTCATTCTTAAGAACACTTCAACTACTTCTATGATGTCATCCACATATCAACCGAAATAAAGAAAGTCCAGTAATGACTGCTTTTGAATCGTAGTTGTTTTTAGGTTTCACAGAATAAGATCTTAGAAATAAATTCATAGAATAAACCTTACAATAAATTCGTAGAATAAATCTTACAATAAATTCATAGAATAAAATTTACAATAAATTCATAAAATAAAATTTACAATAAATTCGTAGAATAAACCAGAGGCTCCTTTTAATGTAATTAAAACAAAAAAGGATCTCCAAGATTTATATGCACCAATTTTTTCTAATCAAAATTAATGATAAATATTTAAATTTCTAAAAAAAAAAATAATAAGATTTTTTTTTATAATAAATGTATTTTTTCTTTTTCTTTTAGAAAATTTCTGAGTAATAATATTTTAGGAGAATCCTAACATGCAAGATGTACCAGATACTCCTTTACAAATTGCAGGTAATGAAATTCCAAAATTTGTGGAGACAATAGCAAAGAATGAACTCGGAGAAACTGAAACCATCCGAAATAAATGCCTCGACGATTTAAAGGAAAAAATTTTAAGTAAGTTTTTATTTGTCTTAAATGTGTTTCACTATTTTCAATATATGAATTTAGATATCACAGAACTTAACTACTTTTTATTTCTTACTTATTTATACTTTCTCTTGTGTCTAACTTTGTGTTTAATTCCTTTATAAATAACTAAACGTATTAATGATGATATAGTAATAACTATATAACTTACACTGGCCTCCAAAAGTTAAGGAACAATCGGTTTTTGCACCTTATTTGCAAATGAATGAATGTAGAAACACCAAATATGGATGAAATGTGCACAAAACTGTTATGTATTGACTGCAAGATAGAAGTTTACATAACAAAAATTCAAAAATGGTTTACAACAAAAAAAAAAAGGCAATCTCGCTGTAAAAGTCCATTCTTGGAAAAAATAATAATCACAGTTTTATGTGGTAAAATGTCATAGAAATATAACAAAAATGGGTTTTTAATAAGGGATATGCCCACCCCTAGCTTGAATGCATTGACGGCATCGAATTTCCATGCTGCCAATTAAGTTGTCGGTTACCGAAATGGGAAGCGAAGACCAGACACGAAGTAAGCTTTGTTCCAGCTCTCCTAAGGACCTTGAAGGAGGATTTAAAGCAGCAACCTGTCTACCAAGATAGTCCCAAAGATGCTCTATCGGATTTATGTCTGGAAATCGAGCTGACCATTCCATTCGCTCCAAACCAAGACCCTCAAGATATTCCTCAACAATTACAGCTCGGTGAGGTCGTGCATTATCCTCCATCAGAATGAAGTCATTGCCAATCGCACCAGCATACGGGTGGACATATGGATCAATGATCTCATCTCGATATCTCACACCGGTTAGAGTTCCTCCCTGGAACACATGCAGGTCAGTGTGACCACCGAGTGAGATCTCAGCCCAAACCATTATTCCACCACCTCGGTAACTGTGTCTTTCAACAGTGTTGGATTGATGATATCTGGTGCTTCGTTCCCTCCAGATGAGCAGATGTCCTGAATCACTCTCTAGTGTGAATCTGGACTCGTCTGTAAAGAGTACAGAAGCCCATCGCTGCCTGGTCCAGGAAACGTGTTCGCTTGCCCAATATAAGCGGGTCCTTCTCTGTCTTCTGTTGAGGGGTACACACACAACTGGTCGTCTTGCATAGAGACCTGAATTGCGAAGACGCCTTCCCACCGTACTATCAGATATTCTTCTTCCTGGTGCTACAGAGTGGTCTGCAACAAGTTACGGCACAGAAATCCTTCTTCTCCTTCGGGCCGAAACAGCGATAAAACGATCTCCTGCAGGTGTTGTAGCTCGTGGTAGGTCTGGAACATGTTTTCTGGACACAGATGCTTCGGTTTGATATTGGTTCCAGAGACGGTGGACCACACTACGACACATTAAGACGCCTAGCAGCATCAGCCTGTGACAACCCCATTTCCATCCATCTCACCACCCTCCATCTTAACGAATAGGGCAAACGACTTCTCTCAGACATTGAGAGACCCCACTACCTATAGTCAACAAATCTACTAACAAAAGTTGTAAATCAACAAAAGTTACACGCGTAATTACGAAAACCTGATATATGCATATTTTTTTTCTCGCTTAGATATATCTGTTCTTTCCTATTAAAAAATGTTGTAGCTATTGTTTTTGCATAAATTTGTAAAAAGTTCGTTTTTATCATTTATATGAACTATAAATTTTATTTTTACTGTCAATTTTTTTTTATGGTGAGCTTCGAAAAACAAGTTGTTCCTTAACTTTTGGAGGCCAGTGTATTTCTTGACATTTAAGGCTATACATTCTTTTTAGGTTATTTTATCCAAGTTCTAGCAATAAGCCCTTGATTTTATTGAGAAAATATTGTTATAGCACTTGCAACTTGATTTAAAAAGGACAGGACTTGAATTTCTAACACAAAGTATATTTGTCATTTACTCCCCTGAAGTTTCCGACCTCGTAGTCGATTTCCTTAAATACCATTTCAAGGGATATCTACTCATTTAACTCTTTCTAATGGTGGGACATATGTTGTACCACTAATTCGTATTCGTTTATTGTGAGGAGGTACATAAAACGTACCACTTGTTTGAATGCCTCAGAAATTAATGGTAGATGGTACATTCTCTGAACCACTACAGAACTTTTAGAAATTACTCAAGTTTCCAACAAATGTCAGAAGCTAATTCTATGCAATGGGTTTATGCAGTAGTTCCCTATTTGATCAGCTGTGAGTCTGTTAAGTGGTATTTTTTTAAAGGGACCATGTTGTGTATTTTTAAAAGTAAATGAAAGTGATTCTTGTGATATTTGATTCAAATATATATATATATTATATATAAGTCAATATTACAGTAATTAGTACCTCACATATGCATTGCTAGTACGAAAATATGAGAGTCCAAAAAATGTGCCACCACGCTTTTGAAGGCCATCTTCTTTACAAATACAAAATGCATTCCGCTTTTTTTTTCGCAAAAATGGACACGTTTATTGTGCCAGTTAGTTATTGTGCCAGTGTTATAAGTTATATTTTTTTAAATAATAATAATAATTATCAAATAATAGTACATACACAAAATTAACCACCTAATACGCGTAATTAATGAATAATAAATCTCGAATTAACAAAATATTTCAATAGCCGAAGAAACTACTGTTTTATTATTATGGATTAGGAAAGATTTCTTTTAAACGTCAACATCAGATACAATTATTAAACAGCAAGAAGAAACAGAAAAGGCATCTGCAGAATGTGATGAAAAATCGTCGAAAATAAGTGTCCTTAAAAGCATCCCTCTTTCTGTGCATGAGCCTTACTTATTGGAATGATTCAACATCGTTCATGCCAAGAAAATAGCTATCAGCGGACTTCTGATTAAGGCTAGACAGTACCCTAAAAATTTCATTTTTAAAGATTTTTTTTTTTTTTTGCATTTTCTAGTGGGCCATGTCATCGAAAAGCTTTCCACAAAATTTCAGATTTGTTAGCAAATTAGTTTTTAAGATAATTGAAGTCTTATGAGCTATGGTCTTGTTTTCGGCTTCCTTTTAAAGCATTTTTCCACTCTTAAATTGAATTAGTTAAAAATATTTTTGAGCTTTTAGTTTAAAATGGTTATTAATTCCAATTTTCATTACTAAAATCATTTCTGCTTTATTATGTTTTGAGTTTTTTCAGTTCTCATAATTAATTAATTAAGATTAATTATTATGACCAATTTTTGCTTTAAAAATATTTTATATAACTTAAAAGCCTTATCATTAATTTTTTTCCTGTAGAAAAAATGTCATGGCAAATGCGTTCTCAGATTGCTGTGAGAAGCAATTTTTATAAGAGATGGAATACTATTGAAAAGGCTGTATCTAAAAATCAGTCCTCTGATGATTCTGCAATCAGACTTCCGAATACAAGTATTCTGAATTCAAATGTTGCAGATATAACTGAATATTTCCTTGATGTACCAAACTACCTTATACTAAACATATTGTAGTACTATATTTTAGTATTTTAAAGTCGTACGCGCGCGACAAGAGCTAAAACTTCCTAAACTGCCCAATTTAAAACTGAAAAAAATTAAATTTTATGAGCAAACCTGACTATTTTTAGCTTAAGTTAGTATCATTATTATTTTGTACATAAATGCTTTGTGTTTCAAAACTTTTGTGAAAATATTAGGTTAAGATAAAGCTGAATAAACTGACGTCTTAACAAATGCTATCAATATTATTCAAAAATATATTTTGAATAAAAAAATATTATTTTCAGTCATATTTAATTGAAATAGTGTTTTAATGCAGAACATATATTGGAAAATAACATATTAAAAATTAGAGCTTTACAGGCATTATAAGTTTTTGTTTTATGACTTTACAAACTTTAAATGCGTTTTTCTCAGACTTTCAATTTTGAAGGTAAAAGTGTTTTCTAATCCCTAAGGCTTTTTTCCTGTTCAAGATAGAACCTTGAATTTTTTTGTATATACTCCCAAACGTATGTTCTATAAAAGTTAGTATGGATATAGGGCTGAGATTTCTAGTTATTTTTCTAAAAAATGTTAAAGTTGATATTTTAAAAATTTTCGTGTTTTTTCCAGGTTTTTCTAGAAAAATATTTATTAAAAATCAACAAGGAAATAGATTTTCAAATCCATACTAACTTTTGTTTGCAATAACCTAAGAAACATATAAAAGTTTGAAAAAACTTCAAAAATTCCTAATTTTTTAAAATTGTAAAATAACGGCTGGTCAAGCTGACTTTTTACATACAGAATCAGCTTAATAATATAATCTAAATATAAAACATCAATTATTTTTATTGTAACTGACTCCAAAAATTTTTTTAAAAGGGTACCGTGTAGCCTTAAAGGAAAAGCTCTTTAACTTGCCCAAAAGTATAATACTTGTATGAAAGACTTTTCTAAACCCAATGGTTGGATCGACACTATTAAAAAAAGATGCGATATATAAGATTGTAAGACATCTATTAGTCAATATTTTAAAATATTTCCAATTAACTGGTGCATAATAATTCGCTTACAGCATTTTTAGCTGCTAATAAAAAGTGTCTAATTATGGATATTCTTTGTGTAGTTATTTATGTGGGAGTCAACCAAAATCGCCCCCCCCCCCGAAAAAAAAAGGTACTCTTCAGCTAGCGGGGTTTTAGTGGTGAGGTATCTGTTAATACTTAAGGTTCAGTTTCACAACTCGAATCAAAACAATGCAAAAGAAGAGGCTTCCTCAAAATAAAGGGATTTATTTTGAGTTATAGGGAAAAGTTTACAGGGCAAGAGTATTTACAGGGCAATAGGAACTAAAACATGGAGGTATTAAAGAAAGAGAAAGTTAGATAATTCCTTCTAGGAGGACGTTAAAAATCTAAAAAGTGCATTATGTGACTGAAACTTACCGCCTGGTTAGCGAGCGCGGTTGCGCGAAAGCGCTATGCGTCTTCATCGAACGGTGGTTAGTGGGTCTCTGCTTGAATAGTGGCCGCGGTAGCCGAGTGGTATAGGTATCGGACCGTGGCTTGCCTTGTCACGAGTTCGAGCCCAGTACCACTAAAGACCCGCCGTTTAGGGCAGCGATGCACGTTAAATCTGTCGAGAGCTGAAACGTCCTCCCGTTGGTGTGGTGTGGTAGTTAGGAGAGGGGGGTGCCAGCTCAGGTGTCGTCCACGTCACTTGACCATGGTTCAAAATTACGTGGTCCGTCGCCAAAAGCCCTCGTGTAGCTGAACAGTGCGACGTTAATATTCAATCAATCTCTGCTTGAATATTATTTGTGTCGCCATTTTGTAAGCCCACCAGATGACGTTGATCTGGAATGCTGTTTTAATTAAAAGTATCTTTCTCTGGAAAGGGATATGATCTAACCTTTTACAAAATAGTTCCGTGGGATATCCTACATTTATTATATATAGAATTTCCAAAAGGTAAGGGCAAAAAATTTTTACTTCTTTTAACCTCGATAATATGCATAACTCCGAATTAACGAACAAAATATTCAGTCACGATGAATTCATTACAGAACATTCGTTACATTCAGTAAAGAGGAGTCGAATACTGTATTAGATATTTTCTTCAATGTATTAAAAAGGATTTTTCTTTTTCTCTCTCTCTCTCTCTCTCTCTTTCTCTCTCTCATAATATCATGAATAAATTTTTTCTGGTTTTACTGTATGAAAGTTTAAGCTACGAAACTCAGCCTAATATTTCATCGTATAATGTTTTCTTGCCTGTTATCATGATATAGTATATTTAACTTAGTGTTTCATGTAAAAATAAAGTTTCACAAACGAGTGTGCTTTTTATACAAAAAATTAAACATCCTTCCATAAGTCACATTATGTATGCGCCGATACTTATTTTGGATATACAACCTCTGACATAAAGTTCGGTGGGAATAGTCCTATAACATTAACGTAGATGAAATATCAACTAAAGTTACCTTACTGTTTTTCGAAATAGTCACCTCCCATAACTATGCACCGCTGAGATCTTCTGTACATGTCCTGGAAACTTTGCAAGAAGTCTTTTTTTGGGATGTTCAAAAACATTTCGTTGGATGTGACGAATATCGTCAATATCGATAACACGTTTTTCTCATCCCTAAATTCTGGGTAATGATTTGTCGCACGGATTCACGGTTAATCTGCAGTTCATCAGTTAGCATGCGCAATATCTTTAGTGATTAATTTCCTCATTTTTTTAATGTTTTCGTCACTGACGGAGGCCGCCAGTCTTCCTCTACGGGGGTTGTCAGAAACACTTCTCTTACTTTTCGAAAACCGGTGAACCCCTCGTACACACATTATGGACAGTACGTAATCTTCATAAACACGTAACCAGTATCGCATAAGTTTCTTTTGGTATCTTGCCAAGCTTAAAAAAAACTTTAAAGTGATCTTTTGTTCGTTCATTTTCCTGTTCTCAGTTAAGAATCAACGTACTAAAGCACTTTGTATAAAACAAGTGTTACACGGAACACAAATAAGTCTCAACTGAGCAATGGTGGGGGCTGAGGGTCAATACCTGCCACTACACATGTGCAGCGTTTTGTTTGCCAGTGTTGCCAGATTGGCCGTTCTGACTTCATTCACCGAACTTTATTGTCAGAGGTTGTAATACTGTGCCGGATATGTAGTTAATTAGAAAAATTAATTCAATGATCCTTTTTAATGTTTTCCATCTTATTTGCTTATGGCTAGTTTTCATTTAGCACTTTTTTTTTCGTATTCAAAGAAATTACTTTTAATGAAAATTTCTTTTTTTTGTAGGTGAAAAATCTCTCATTTCAAATCCAAACACAAGTTTCCTCTTGCAATTCTTAAGAGCTCGAAAATTTAACTCAGAAGCTGCTTTCACGCTTTTGAAGTCTTACTATAAACACAGATTAAAATATCCGTCACTTTACCAAAATTATACTCCAAAAGGATATTTGAAAGTAATGAAAGAGAATCTGATTAAAATTTTGGACACAAGGGCTAAAGATGGCTCAGCTATTTATATTGCTAGGTTTGGTAAGAAATTTTTATCATTTTATAAATTGGAATAACTTTTATAAATTTTTTTTACAGATGATCCTACTAAGAAACTAAAAACGTCATACTAGAGTTATCATACGAATTTCATCATTTGTATGATGATTTTACGAATACTTATATTAAATGTATCCTATACAGTTGTATACAACAGAATCTTTTATCAAGGCGGGCGGCCCGGGCGTGGAAAGGTCACCATTCTTGTATCATGCTATTTTTGATTTTGTCGATTTTCAGGAACAAAACACAGTAAAAAACTAATTATTGAATAAATAATATAATTAGCATTAATTAATAAATTAATCATTAATAACAAATATTTAATTAAATTTACGCATTATACACTTAGAATTATAACCAGTCGGAAACAAATCAAGGGCTTTGGGGGGAACCGGACCTCCATGACCCCCCCCTTTGTGTGCGCCACTGATCCTATACTCTCTATACGTATATTAAAAAAAGAAAACTTCAACGCGACAGAAATTTTCGAATGAAAAAAAAAAAAATCTGCATATCAATATAAGTTTGTTTGAGTGTTGTTAAAATATACAATACTTACGCATTATCGCAACCATATTGGCGAGATTATATGAAACGAAGCACGTGGTTGCCGTGGATCATGCGTAAGATGATCTCGAAGAATTTTTAAGAAATATTAAGTTTTCAGTACGAGAATATTTAATAGGTGATACTTCGCTTGAAAAAAATTCAAATTAAGCAAAGGAAATAACCCTCAAAATAAACTGATAATTCATTGACAAGTTTTTGATTACCATGTAAGCGAACTAATATTAAATACAGGTTGAGACATAGCCATCCAGTGATGACCATGTCGTGCCGGTTCCGCGTAAGCTAGAGGTGTGGGATTATCAAAATGATGAGACATAATAATTCTTAATACAACTTTTATTAAGATTAACTTATATTACTTAAATTCTAATTTGACAATTTTAATTAAAGTGAGAGTCAAGCCCAAATTAAATCACGTATTTAAGTCAGATCACGCAACTAGATCCTCTATCTCAATTAACATAAATAATCCTATTCATCTAATTACTTATATCCAATATTACCTTTTTCAGTTCTGGTTCCTTGACCTAGAGAATATTATCTATAAACTTTATATATGAAGATTCTTGATCCGCAATGCTGCTAATTCTTGACTGCTAATTCTTGATCCGCAAGATTTCACACTAAGCTTTGTCACGCTATCGATCAGAATAATTCCACAATACTATCTCTGAGCCTGCCGCGCTATATCTAAGCTTGCCACGATATATCTAGGTTTGCCACGCTATATCTAGGTTTGCCACGCTATCCTTTTATAGTATATCTCATTTACATATTATGATCGTTTATCTTCTTGGTATTGGGTTGGAAAAGTTTTGCCATTAATCGTGGCCGTCAAAGAACATAGGAGTCATGTTAACAGAAAGACGCGAGAGACGTCACAAGGTAAGGTATCTCCTTAACGCCTAGGCGTCTTCAATGTTAATCACCAGTGTAATGGTTTTACGGCTTTTTAGGGTTGAACTCCAGAGTTTGTTTGGGGTTTTTTTCTTCAAATTATGATATCATTCTCATACTCAGGATACCTTTAACAGACACCGATCCAAGTCGTGCACTTTTTATGCAGCGAAATCCATGAATCTCAACAGAAGTATTATTTTGGATTTCGTAGAAGAGTTTTACCAGTAACGCTAATTCCTCAGACACGCTCAACGTTGTGAAAGCCACAAATCTTGGAATGAAAAATAACGGAATGGAAATTAGAATTTTCGATTCCCAACGCATAGCGTTTATACTTGGTGTGAGAGGAAAAGAAAAACCATGATGAGAGGAACAAAAGTCAACAACCCCTCCGAGTGAGTGAATATTAACGTCGCACTGTTCAGCTACACGAGGGCTTTTGGCGACGGACCTCATAATTTTGAACCATGGTCAAGTGAAGAGGACGACACCTGAGCTGGCACCCTTCTTCTAACTACCACACCACACCAACGGGAGGACGTTTGATCTCTAGACAGATTTAACGTGCATCACTCCCCTACATGGCGGGTCTTTTAGTGGTACTGGGCTTGAATTCATGACATGTCTGCCATAATCCAATACCTTGACCACTGGGATACCGTAGCCCCAACAACCCCTTCAAAGGAGGGTTGGAATGAAAGAAGAGGTCAAAGCAACGGTGACCCTAATCAGTGGAGCGCCGTGCGATACGAATGGAGGAAGAACCAGGAAGGGAATCGATCGCCGGAGGGATCATTGAAGGAGCGGGTGGGGGGAGGTGACAGTTAACACTGCCCCAGTTCAGATGCAGTAGAGCGTTTGATGTTGTTTAATGTATGAAATTAATTGTTTTAATGTTGAATTATGATGGTTTGAGTGGAAAATGAAACATAAATACTTCAGCAAGCTTTTTATACCCGGCTACATTTTAAGACATGAACCAACTGCGCACGGGTGCATGGCTTTGGCATAGCTGGGGTCTCGTCTCATTCTCGATTCAGCCACAGTAAGATCAAGATCCGATTAATTAAAATCGTCAAATGTTATTTTCAGACAAATCCTCCGAAAAACTTGGAATTTCGAACTATATCCAAACTGGCTGCAGTTCAAGACCATATTGCCAAGTCATGTCTGTCTCCCTTATCTAGGCCTAGGCCTACCACCATACACCTACATTACTTATTTAATGGAAAGGAGGCAGTCGGTTTGTGCCTAGATTTGTGAGATTATGAGTTATGCACATTTACTTCCTACGATTATCATTCGTACGAGTAGTTAACATCATAAGCTGTTTTCTATCAAAAGGATTTCAAGTAGTACCTGTGTGATATGGTCGATCTTCGTTGACCATATCGTGGGGTTTCAGCGTAAGTTAGAGGTGTGGGATTCTCGAAATGATGAGACATTTTAGAATTCTTAATATGACTTTTATTAAGAATTTAACTTAAATTACTTATATATCGAACAAACTTATATTAAGTGAGAATAAACCAAAACACGTAGCCGTGATTAACACAGATCGCGCAATTGGATCACTTATCTATATAATTATATTATATCCGCCTACTCTCAATCCTAATAATATATTCGCATTCAGAATATAATCTTCCTACCTTGAAATCTAAGCAACGGTCCAATCCACTTCAGATATTCATCTAAGCTGGCGTACAATGGTATGTACCTTGGATGAATGGCGAGATTTTCGTGATTCTTAGGTAAGCCGTCAATTTACACTTCTATCTTTTCTGAACTGAACTTTCTCTAAATTTCCATCGCGCTTACTAAAACTTCTGTCCTTTTAAAGGTTATCTTATTTGCATCTATCCTTCGTTTCACTTCTTGGATTTGGGTTGGAAAAGATTTGCCATTAATCGTGGCCGTCAAAGAACACAGAGGTTATGTTAGAGAAAGGACGCGTGAGACGTCACACCTGCTTTAGAATAAGGACGCCAGGTGTTCAAGAAGTCTTAATACATTGATGCAGACTTGTTTCGCGTACCGGTTCCTCTTTGCGCGTACGTAAATTCCGGGGTTTATTACTTTTTTTCTAGAACCATCAGACATCCTATGTTTTCCTGATTATACAATTTACTGCATGTAAATCTTAATTGGTCAATGTATATCCCAACGTATAATTAATTTTGGAATACCAATTAATTGTTCTAGGTCGACAAGATCTAACTGTTTTCGCTGTTTAATTTTTAAGTCTCCTGTTAAATTCATTGCTTCTTTTTCTTGATTTTTATTTAAAAATTTTCATCCCTTATATATATATTAGACAGATTTTTATACTAAACATGAATTTTCAGGACTTTGGAACCCAGAAATCACAAGCTTCGAAGATCTCCTCGGATTTGGACTTCTTTGCAACGAAAAGGCTCTGGATTATCCCGTCACACAAATATGTGGAATAACTAGCATAGAAGATCTGAAGAACTTATCCTGGTCACATCTTTTCCACACTTCGGTATCATCTATTAAATGCTTCGTCAGTGCTTCACAAGTAAGGCTTTCTATTTTATATCGTGTCACTTTTCAAAATAAAGCTCTTTATATCCTATGAAAAATAAAACGTCTGATGCATATTCAAACATGCAAACTATTTTATTGAAAGTTGTATGCCGTACAATGACTTAATGCATAATTAAATTGTATTTTTATCATCCTCTCTAGAACAATAATTGTTTTATTTTTTCTATATCTAAACTAAATAATGCAAGTTTCTTTTTCAGTCATTTTTCTTTGTCATTTTGATTAATTTAAATGAAGTTTTAACAAAAAACTACCATGTAACTATTTTTTTAGTTACAGAAATCATTTAACAACCTTTATGATTCATATCTTCTTCGAAAACATTTTTTCTTTGATTCTGAAATTAATTTTTGAAAGACGCAGTAATTATGAAGTTCAATCAAAACGAGGTTCTGTAGCTGATAACTGAGAAAATACTAGATCAGTGGTCGCCAACCGGTAGTACGTGAAAAATTTTTGATAGCTCCCAGAAAAATTTGGACATTATTTATATTATTATTAAAATTTGGTTTCAAAAATGACGAGTAGTAAAACGTATTATGGAATATGGATAACACATTTTTTTTAAAAAATTAGTTATTGCTTTTAACGAAGTTCCTTCTGAGTTTAGCAACTTTTTAGTTACTTTTGTAGGTGTATCTAGCACCATTAGAAATTTAGAGTTGGCAACCATGGTAAATTGGTGCCATAACACTTAAGTTTGTTGATTTGTTCTTGCTTTTACTGGTTCCTTTTTAGTGATTTACAAATGTAAGAAGAGACATTGCAATGGATGATCCACGCCGGCCATTAGTGTGAGAGGGTCCGAAGGAAGATAAACCATATTCAAAACAAACTCTATTTATTCACAATTATCACAAATGACACAAATTCAATAACCAAAGTTAAGAAATGCACCAATTACCAAATATGTGAAGCAATAGCGCGATAGACGAGATACTAGAAGTATTAACAATAAATCGGATCACTTCCAGGCAATACACCTTCTAATTCAATTTATCACTAAATCATCAATCTTAATATGACTCAAATAAGCTCCGAATTGCTCTCGCCTAGCTTTGCGTTAATCACTCACTGTTATCCTATAGCTGTCTAACCTCTCTCTCTCTCTCTTAACTCGAAAGTTTAATCTTTATATACAAGTCTTGATTTACATAATCACATCTTCTTCGGAGGAGGAAGGTTTTTAATAGAATAATTTTTAGACACATTATATTCCCCAATAGTGTGGTAGAAAGAACGTGGATAGACCCGTTACAACGTACATAATTTACAATTTAGTTATAGTGAACCGCCATATAGTAGCCAATGGTATTGGAGGTCCTTCAAATGTAAAATGCTTTTAGTGGTCCATGTACTTCTAAAAGGTTGACGACCATTACATACCACTCAGTCGCGGTATAGCTAAGTAATATATAATCATGTTTGGGGATTGCGCTTGTTCGAGTCCTATTTTACTCAAGATATAGTGTGAGAAGTAGGATGGGTTACAGCAAATTGAGTAGAATAATAACTAAAAACCTTCAGATCGTGTAATGTAAGTGTGTCGCGCCACTGTGAATCTTCCTATTAAATTTTGAATGCAACCAATGTACATCTTCGTAATTTTATATCTCTATAAGTAACCATTTCTCTACATAACCGCCGGACGAAGAGAATCACAAAAAATTATAATAAAAAGGCAAAAATTCAAAAATCTCATGGCACTCATTTTTTTCATAATTCTGATTAGTTAATAAGATACTGAATTGTAATTAGTAGTCTTATATAATACATGCATCTTTTTTTACTGGCAAAATTCGATCAAAATTCTCTCTTTACTGGAAAATTTACTGCTTCCAAATTTTATGCCAGTGTGCCACTAAATTTTTAATTTATTGCTTTGTGCTAAATTATGTGAATGGAAGATTTTAGATGAATGAGATAAAGAGCTTAGACGTCGTCTGCGTTATCTAGTCATAATTCAAGATAAGGTGAATAAGCAATAATATTCGCTTTGCCTCAGACTTAACAATGTTATAATCTGCAACTGTGCACCACTACGTTTCTGTAACGTAAATATGCAGAGAAGAACCGTCGTACATTGAATTCTGATATTTTTGGTTGTACAGGCGACAATTTACCTTATCAGAGTAAACCAAATGTCTATTCTTTCTTATTAATTGAAGCTCTAAATCTTTGTAATTGGAAATTTTGCTTACTTCTCATTTTCGATTTGCAATGCCTATCTTCCAAATTCCGTCGCTAGAGGCACTGCAGTTGCTCGCATTAGGTCAGGCGTAGTCACTGTACTGTACTGTGACCTTACTTGCAAAGCTGTAGCTCTCTTCGTTCGCAAGTATTTTAAGATTAAAAGGACTTTCCTACGCACCATACATAAGGATTTATGGAAATTTATTATATGATTAATAATTATTTATATAGAAAGATAAGTAAGTGACTGAATTTTAACGTCGCACTGTTCAGCTACACGCTTTTGGCGACGGACCTCGTATATTTGAACCAGGATCA
>BMAV01015350.1:0-13726 GCA_019973955.1 Trichonephila inaurata madagascariensis | reverse complement strand
CAAGTTATCAATGCAATCTTTTTTTGAGTCATCACTCAAAAGTAATTTTTGAATAAAGAAAATAGCTCACTTCAAATTAATAATTAGAATTGTGTTAATTATATTTCAATGATACTTTTTCTTTTACAAAAGCTGTTTTTGTAATTTAAGACATCTTCAACTTAAATAATTCTCTGTTTGTCGATCTTACGTTTATACTTTTATTTACAGTAACAAGCACAATGTAGATTAAATATTTGACTTAGGAAGCATCTTTTACAATAGTTTTTAACATTCTTTTTTCTTTAATAGGACTGTTTTCCAATACGACATAAAGCCATTCATGTCATCAATAATACGAGTATATTCTCAATATTGTTTTCTGTGATAAAGCCTTTCATTAGTAAAAAAATGGTGGAAAGGGTGAGTACAATTTCAAATTATTACATATTTACAATTACAGTGGGTGATAGGTTAACGAACATAATCCGTTCCAAGACTATGTTCGCTATCCGAATTTTTCGTTAACCGATCATCGATTCACCGTAGACTTCTATGTGAAATCGATTAATTCGTTCTGGAGACCCTAAAAAAATGAAATCAAAACCGAAACTGATGGCATAATTTGTATGAACATTCTATTGGAATTTTTTTTTTCAATAGAACTTTGAATTTTAATAGGTAAGCAACATAATTCAGGTGAGATGAAAAACGACTTTTAGTCCGTTTCTCATATTACACGTATTTTTACGGCGGTAGCGCGTCATTGGCACCTTTATATTTTATAGTCCGCACTGTTTGAAAAAATTAAGAATTCGCTTAATTTATTTGCCATGTCAGCAAATCCACTCGCCCATAACTTATCAGCTGTCAGAAAATATTGATATTCATATTGAAATTCAAGTGTGTATTGATTTTAGTCATAATAATAATTATTGAATGACCTTTAAATTCATTGTTAATTCAAGTTTCATTTAGTAATTATCAATACTAAGCATGCATTAAACATTTCTCCTTTCAGTGATCTTATTTTTTATGCAAAATGATAACAAATGTTTAATATTAATTTTTTTTCAAAGCCGAGAAGAGTTCGTTAGAATTCGTTTTGTTCATTATCCGAATATGTGTTCGTTATCCGAACACAAAAATCTTTCGTGAAAGTGTTCGTTATAACCAATTTGTTCGCTAACCGATCTGTTCGTTAACCGATCACCCACTGTACAAATTATTACACTCAAATTATTACAGACTTTCTACCTAAGTATATGTTTATATGCATGCGTTTGTATGTAAACTGCAAACTATTAACTTTTATAAATAGCAAATTTTAGAATAGTTTTTAATTTTTAAGCTCTTTTTAATTTTTATTTTGATTATCATTGTTGAATTTTTTTTTTCGATGAGATGTTCTATTTATTGCAGTCTTTATTTCAGTTTCAAAACATTAGACTTCCCTTGATTTTAAATTTTCAAAATGTTACAAATATATTTAAATGTTTTAAGCAACAAAATAATAATAGTAGCAAATATAGCCATAATTATTAGTAATAACAATATTCTCTGCATACTGAAAATTACTCAAAAATAATGAAATTTGAAAAAGTTTTCTTTTCTTTTTAAATACTCAAATAATTTTAACATAAAGATGCAACAAAAAAATAAATTTAACTATAATTTTGATTTCTCATATCCTGTTTACTATAATCATTAGATCTCATTCCATAATTGTTGGTATTAGATCAAAAAAATTTACTACTCTGCTGCTAAAAATTATTATTAATAGGTTTAATAGACTCAAAAAAAAAGATTATGAATAAAATTAATCTTTGTTCGCTAATTTATTTATTTATGAGAGATATTTTGTCTTCTCTTAAATAATAAACAATTTAAAGCTAAATAAACTTGAAAATAGCTGGTATAATTCTAACTATATATATATCAATTCTTACTGTGTATGCGTAGTATTTAAATATGACTTATTTTAAAACTACCTACTTTGTTTTATTAAATTTTAACTTAAGTATTTTCATTAGAACAGAACTTAGAACTTCCATTAGAACCAGTAATACACTACGTAACCAAAGAAAAAAACCGGAAAAATGAAATGACTTAATATTTGGTTAGACCAACTTTGTACATACAAGTTACGAAATTATAGCAATCAATAACATATTTGTTATTCCATTTTCTACTAACGCGTTAATTCGACGATTAATATTATTTAAATAAGATTCTGTATAGCTTTCACACTTATTGTCAGCCCGATTTGCAGCAGTAAATGGTTAAATTTTTAAAAAATTGAAAAATGTAAGTAGAAAATTAATATTTTCAAACGATTTCAACACTCATTTAAAAAGAGGAAATATATTTTTCTCCTCTTTCATAACTCCAAAAAAATACTCCTCAAAATATCCAATTATTTTCCTTGAAACTTCCAATTCAGAATCTTTCAAAATTATTTTTTTAATTTGTATAATTAAGAGCTTAGAAGCCGGATAAGAACTGATCATAAAGAATAAGTTCCCTATTGTAATCGTGTTGACAACACTGAAAATGGACTTAAAATGATTGGGTATGTGTGCCCTTCTCAAGAGAGAATATGTTCAGTCTACTTGAGATGTCTTGACCGAAAGACCGTATCACACGTACACGTTTCGAGTAATTTTTCGTCCAATTCCTGCAATTTTTACTGAGTTGCCGTGGTAACTTTTTGCTAGTGAGCTCAAAAAGTTGTTCCAAATAAAAGTTGCTTGAAATTCCAGCCAATGGGGTTCTTCGGCGCCCTACGTCATAAACAAGGTGGCGGCTTCGATTTCGTCAAATGCATCAGATATGGCGTATAATATTTTAATGGAGTATAATATTTTAACGGTGCATAATATTATATATATATATATATACAGTAGCGCACACAGGAATTTTTCAAGGCGGGGTCCGGGGTCGAAAGTTCATCATTCTTGTATCATGCTCCTTTTGATTTTGTCGATTTTTGGAAACAAAACATAGTAAAAACCTAATTATTGAATAAATAATTAGCATTAATTAATAAAATTAATCATTAAAAACAAATACTAATTAAATTTTACGTACTATATACTTAGCATTATAATCAATCGGAAAAAAATCAAGGGCTTTGGGGGTCCGGATCCCAGGACCCCCCTTGTGTGTGCCACTGTATATATATATAGAATAAGGCTCCATTTCTGTTTACCCCATCAACAAAAGCGAGAGCGTAAAAAAAAATTGGATGTTCGTTTCCCGAAGCAGAAAAATCAGCTAGTAATTTTTCAATGGGAATATAGAGCGCGGCTGAAGTCAGAGCCTGTTCTTTTTGTTAACGGCAACCCTTTACCCTCAAATTGGGCAAAAAATTGGGCCAAAAACTTGCACCAAAAATGTACGTGTGATACGGCCTTTAGTCTTATTATTCGATTATTGTAGACTCTAATCGAACCAGCATGAGAGTGGTAGTGAGTCTCGACTCCAAAATATCCACACAGGAAAAGCAGCTACACAGTTCTGATGTTATAACAGAAAGGGTCAGCATATCATGGTGAATGACTCAAGTTACTACATAACATGCCAGCTCAGACTATGGAGTCATCGATACATCCATGAGGTTCTGATACATGTAATGCTTGTGTATTCTATGCTGCTTCACAGGGGCGTAGCTACTGCCGTATCAACCATATTAATAATACGGGACCTCCAAGGAATTTTGATACAAGGCCCACTCAAGACTAGCTACACCATTGCTGCTTCATGTGATATTTTCCGTTACAGAGATGACAATACGACGAATGCTCACCTATAGACTATCAAGAGAGACAACAACGATATTCATTGCATCATCTTGTCATCACGTTCCCCAGATCAAAGGCTCATTGAAAATGTTTTAGATGCCTGAGACCTATGTCTTACTACTCGATTTCTACCTCCAACAAATAAAAAGGGAGCCCTCATTTGTCTGCTAAACGAAAAAAAGGTACCTCAGCTCTGATATAGTTAACAATGTGACCCGATAAGTTGGCAATTGTATCGGACTTAATGGTGAACGTATTTCATACTAACATAGGTTTCAGGAAGGCCCTTGGCGCGATCGTAAAATTATTTGATTTGTAATTACATATTCGAATCGACATGTGTATGTTCCCTTAATTAAACTTTCTGCGACTAATTTCAAAATACATTTTTAATGTAGCATTGTGATACCTCCCAGACCCGGGGGTATCATCTCTTAATCTACGTGACCTAGATTTGTAGGAGGAAATGATTGATCACCCAAATTCGCCACAATAAATGTAATTTATTACTATTCTAATATATTGATCCAAACAACACAAGTCGTACTATAGGGATGCAATCAGGAGTGATATAACGTATTTCTAAATTCTAAGTAAATAGCGCTTGGAATCTTAACCACTTATCTTTATGAGAAGTTATCCTAAGAATCTTTATTTACCTTAGATTCCTTAACACGCTAAAGCCCGTTCTATAATTACGCTTCTATGTTTAATATCTTACCAACAGCTCACGGCGATCAGCATCTCAACTTTCTGTCTCCTTCTTCTATTCTACCACGCGAATACTAAAGCTCCATTATATATCTATTAACTAATCTGCATATCGCTGTTTCTTCTTGAGAGGATTGGATACGAAATAACTCAATTCTAGCCCCAAAGATTCCCCAAGAGGATTAACAGTAAGAACGCGATAAAGCCCCGTCACAGCATATACATTGTTCTGGAAACACAACACCCGTAATTATGGCATTCAACGATTCCTGGTTTTTATGTTATATCTTCTCGTAATATGAATATTGAATATCCTTTCTCACATTTTGTCCATCCAGTGGAGTACAGAAAGAAGAGGGAGGCTTCAACCCCTCATAGAGCAACACACAGATTTTTAGTTTTTACCATAAAGATTGCAACCCTCGGAGCCTATATCTAAATGTTTTCAGCCTCTCCCATAAAAACGTATATGTACACCACTGTGTCTACAAGTTAGTGTAGTTGAGGAGGTTTTAAAAATACATTCTCACAATACTGAAAAACAATGAAAATTTTTAATATGAAAAAATACATATTGTCTATGACCACTGTGATATACTGTTCATGTGACTTATATACAATCATTTTTTTCACTACAAATACCAAGTAAAGTAATCTGCAAATTTATAAGCTAAAAATTCATGTTTCAGAAAAATGATATTTATATTCGTAAATTTGGACAATGGTGTCATTTCAAGTGATACAGCTAAAAATGTGTGCAAATTATGTTTTAATAAAATTCTATAGAAAGGTGATATTTTTCACAAAATTATCTATAAATATTAACTTTATCTATAAATCTTAATTTTATGGAAAATAAAGTTTTACCATATTTCGAGTATCCTGAAAGGAAAATGAACCTTTACCAATGGTTTTAATTTTATTCAATTTATATAAAAGTAAGTTATCAAAACAAATTAAAAATATGATTAAAACATATTATTATACCTATCGACCTTTTGACATATAAATCTTCCACGGTGATAGATTAACTTTCAAATGTAATATTCAAACTTTTAAAAATATAAGAGAGCATGTATATTTTTAAAATAAAATATGGCGAATTTAGTGCAAATTATGACATAAGTAATGCAGCTGTTTCTTTCAAACAGAATTGGGATTATAAAATATTGGAATATCAATGCGAAATAGAGGAATGAGAGAAAATGTAGTATGTATTAAAATAATCCTCCTTTAGAATCTTTTCAGTTATCTTAAGAAAAATATAGCTGAACTTATTGCATCACGTGAATAAGCTACGTGATGGATAGATAGACGTATTTTTATGCTTATTTTTACGTGAATATTCTATTATATTTCAAGCTTTTAAACATTTCCGAATCTGAATGTATGCTCCGAGAGATTTGATTCAACTCCGATCCTCTAGTCACTCTATACGTATTTCATAAAGAGAGGCTAGTTTTGATAAATGTGTATTCCTAAAAAATTCTATGAATCATTCTACTTTTTATACATTAAACATGTATCTACATAAAAAATTTTCTTTTCCCTTTAAGGTATCCGACTACGTTCGGAACCGTGATTTTGCAAAAGCGTATAAATAGATAATATTTATGATATTCAGTGTCACTTAAATTAGAAAAAGTATATAAAATTGTTATAAGAATAGTATCACAATAAAAAAACTATTTAAGTACAATATTTTGACAAAAAATGAACATAGAACGACCCATTTTCAAAATATTCTCCTTTTGTGAAAATGCTTCTATTATAATAATATTTTGCCTGTATATAGCTCAGACCTCTGTACAGAGGCTCAACTAGAATTTTTGAAATATATAACTTAGAAGTGGGTCTATCCATGTTTTACGACACACACACACACACAACAGAGGGAAGATATTTTAAAAAAAAAACGCCGATAATTATTTCAATGGGTTGTAACTCTGAAAATAATGTGAATTTTTCAAAATTCATAGTTGAGCCTCTGTGTACAGAGGTCGGAGCTATATACAGGCAAAATATTATTATAATAGAAGCATTTTTCACAAAAGGAGAACATTTTGAAAAAAGATTATTCTAAGTTAATTTTTTTGCCGAAATATCGTATTTAAATAATTTATTTTTGTCAAAATGTGTCCTTAAAACAATTTTATACATGTATTCTAATCTAAGTGACACTAAACATCATGAAAATTATCCATTTATCCGCCTTTTTAAAATCACGGTTCCGAACGTAGTCGGATACCTTAATGCGTTCTAAAGGGGAAAAAAGACAACAAGGTATTATTTGAATCAGATTAAAACTGTCAGATATAGCAAATATGTATAGAGAAAGGAATGATAAAAAATTCAAAGGAATTGAATGTTTTATTCAAGAGATACAACTGCATTTTGCTTACACCATGAACTCTTTTTCCTTACAGATTTACAGTTTCATCTGAACCACATTCAAAAACATTTTTCTACGTATTGTGAATTACAAAAATGTATGGTCTTCTGGCATGACACAGGTTGAGAGTCAAAACGGTTTCTATTGATGAAAGATTAGGTCTGCTATCTCGCGTAATTTTTGTGAAAAATCCCATTTCACCTAAAGTCATCTTACTCGACTCTTTCCTCTATTTAATCCAAAATAATTTCCACAATTTTTCTTAGAATGTTTTGGAAATTATGTGAAATAGATGTACACAGGTGGTTGCTTTTTTTTTCTCCATTTATTCGTTGTTCTTAGAAAGTTAAGTAAGTAATAACAATGATTTTGTTTGTCGGCTTGGTGTCTTAGAGACACCAGATTCAATCCCTGCTGAAGTCAATAGATTTTCTGGATGCACAAATCGTAGGCATGCATGTCATATGATAATGTGACATGTAAAAGATCCTTTGAGCATCAATTTGTCTCGGTTACGCTTGGCAAAATTAAATCATGGCGATATTGAGCATCCGACGAGAGCTTGGATTGAATAAATCCAAGCTCTAAAAATTTGTTTGGGGAAGCCGCCAATAGATGGTGCCACCAATGAAATAGCTCTCATACTTGGAGAACTGTCATGTCTGCAAAGGCTTAAGTCCCTATCACACACGCATATTTGGAGCAACCTTTTAGGACAATTTTTCAACTTAGCTGAGGGTAAAGGATTACCGTAAGCAAAACGACATGCTCTGACGTCATCCACGCCTTACCTCCAGATTGAAAAATTACTTGCCGATTTTTCTGCTTCGGAAAACGAACATCCAATATTATTTCGTTTATTTCGCTGGCGCTTTTGTAGATGGGCGTAAAGAGAAATAGAACATTATTCTGTTTAAAACATTATATACGCGGTTAAATATTAGCATTAAAATATATACGCCATATCTGATGCGTTTGACGAACCCGCAACTGCCCTCTTTACTGCCATCTTGTTTATGACGTGGGGCACAGAGGAACCTTATTAGCTGGAATTTCAATCAACTTTTATTTGGAACAACTTTTTCAGCCCACTGGGAAAAGTTGTTCGGAGCTGTTGTTATGGCAACTAGGTAGAAATTGTTTGGAATTGGTTGGAATTGCTCGAAGTGTGTATGTGTGATAAGGTCTTTAGCTGCTAAAATGCAACTCATTTGAAAGAAAAGAAAAAGATAATTTTGTCTAAAAAAATGAGCTCGTATTCTATTTATTCCTACTTTTATTTCGGTTCAGTTAGGGGGGAAAAACAAGTAATGTTTGTACTAAAGCGATACATAGATTTATAGCACAATTGAAACCTTAAAAAAATCCCTTTCTTTTTTATCTGTCTTGAATGCTTGGTCTTATTGATTTGAAATCTAGATTTTAACTTCGTAAAAGTTTGGAAGAAGTAAGCACGAATGAAAAATACTTTTTATCTGATAAAATATTATTTATCATAAAGCTGATAGCTATAAATTTCTTTATTTTTAGATTCATTTCCATGGTGACGACTTGAAAAGTTTGCATCAATATATTTCCCCTAGTGTTCTCCCGAGTGAATTTGGCGGTACACAAGGAACTTTTCAAAATGAAAATTTTTACAAATCCTTGCTAGATAGCGAAGAAGAATTTATTCAGAGGAACAAATTTGGTTACAAGACATAGAAGAACATTCTTTAATAATTAAGAATAAGAAAAGCTCTGAAAAAAATAAATTTAAAATCAAAAATAACTTTTAAAAGATTTTTTTAGGAATGAATGGTCTTCCCCCCCCCCGCTCTTATTTGAAGTACACTGACTTCAAAAATTAGAAACTCGAATTAGTAAATATTTAGATTATCTAAAACTTTTTCATAATAGGCAGAATTCAAGTCAATTTTCTGAAAAAAACGTAAGATGATGCAAGTTTATGTGTGAATAAGTGTTTAAATTTTTAAAAATTGAATTAAATGTAAAAAAATAAAAATTATGTTTCTTTTGAGATACGTATTTATGGATTAATATAAAAGATATATTTAAATTGCCAATGTTTTACAGGAGCGTTTTTTCAGTACAGTGCAATATGGAAATAATTTTAGCGATTTCTTAAAAGAGCACGTTAATTATTTTTTGATTTACTCGTTTATTTAAAAAAGATCCATATTCCTTAAATTTTGCTAAACGATTTTATTTGTTTAAAGTGCATTTTAGATAAAAATTGATTTAGTGAGCTATCTTAAGACCTCTTGAGGCCCTCGGCCCCCTACAAAAATGTAGGTTTCTCCTATGATCCTTAAAAGTAAACAGTATATAGCATAGGTTGTCAAATAGTAGTACAAACAATAACTCGAAACAAGTAAATGTGCATGTCTTACAATCGCACAAATCGGCTTGACCGACGGTCGCCTTATGATAATGATGGTGTTTGGTAATAGGCATAAGCCTGTAAGTGAACGATAGTCATCACATGTTGCCAGTTGACATATCATTCGAAATTCTCAGTTTTTTTGGAAATACACTTGACCGTTGAAAATATTCGAATTATGGTCTTATTAAGGCTGAGTCGAAAATGAGACTAGGCTCCCGTTGTTACCGAGGCCCCTGGACCCAGGGTCATTTGTCCCATGCTTAAGACGTCCCTGGTTGTAAAGAAGCAACTAAAATCTTATTCTTAATATGGTCAGTTATGTAAATATCATTGCGCGACACAAAGTAATACGGATTCTATATTAAAAAAAATAAAACTCAGACAGACAAATTTTGATCTTTTTTGTGTTAAAATGAGTCAAGTTATCTGATTTTAATAACAATGTTATCAGTTCCTTTAGTCACCATTAGAAAAAAATACTCTGATGAGGAAACTTATAAAGTGATTTCTACAACAACAAAAAATATAATCTAATCATCTTAAATAATATAATATACGCATCAAGGATCAGTTTTACTTATTTTTTAAATTCAAAATTACTTTATGTTTACACTATAAATTGGAACATAGTAGACAAATGCGCTACATAATCTCATTTAACACTAGATTGCCCAAGGAAGTCATTTTAACTGCTTTTTAATTTAAATTAGAAAAACAATTACGTATATAATGGCACCATTTCTTAGACTTTTTTAGAATACATTTTTTCCCAAGTGAAGTAATTTTTTGTATTGTTAATATTTACTAATAACTTGTTATATGACAGTAAATAATATAAAAAAATATTAAGAATTAATTTTAAGCAAATTTCTTTATACATTATTTATTTTTTTACAATGCATTCATTTTGAATGCTTTTGGGCAATATAGGTATATACTAAATTTCAGTTTCTAGTGTTATGTATCTTGTAATTTATTAGAAGAATAAAATATTGTACCATTTTTATTTTTAGAAAATTAAGGAGCTTATGTGTTAAAAAAATATTTATTTCCAAGTTCTTTACTTTTTATGTGCTACCTTTAAATTATTTAGTGTTTTTAAAAAAGAAGTTATGCATCTAGAAATATTATTTTGAAAAGTTGTAATATAAGAGAAAGAAATGTAGTAATTATTTAAATATAAATAAAAAAGTTTGCATATTTTATATTTGATTTTCTTCGAAATCTTCATTTGAATATTATTTCAAAACACAATCTTCTGAACTGTTAGAGGCAATTGGCTTTCTTCCCAATTTGCTAGTTGAACAATCTTGGCAAACTTCGCATGACTTTCTTAATATTGAAAGATATGAAACAAAGAGGAATCTAGCCAAGAATCCATTGAACGCGATTCAAGGTACTTGTGTTTCGACACTGTCATTTTTATTGTACTTAAATAATTTTTTATTGTAATACTATTCTTAAAACAATTTTATATACATTTTCTAATCTAAGTGACACTAAATATCATAAATATTATCCATTTATACGCTTTTGCAAAATCACGGTTCCGAAAGTAGTCGGATACCTTAATAAATTTAGAAAAATTACAATTTTTTGCAATTTTACTTCGATATAGCAAGTGCATTTAAGCGTTCTACACACATGCTTAACCGAAGATAATTCTTTATAAATTTTAATTTGCTGGAAATTGATTCAACACTTGCTATAGTAACAAGCAAAGTAAAAAAAAAAAGTCTTAACACAACTAACACATTTAGAAATAGCTCATTATATCTATTTAGAATTTATTGCAATGTCTTTTGCGTTATTTACATCCCTTTCGTTCAAAATCACAACCTGTGGAAAACCAATTTCCTGGATTTGGTTTTCACATCTACATCTTTGTAATAAAACTTACAACGTTTTCGAGCCATTTTTCTAATTCATGTTTTTCCAAGGTTTTTATAACAGATTCATTTTAAATCGGGAATAATATTTGGTATATTTTTAAATATATTTTCTATTTGTTCAATAAAAATATCAATGAGTAGGGAATTAGTGTCGCAAGAACCAGTTTTGACTAAACACAACAATGGTATGAATTACAGTGCTAAAGAACAATATCTATATTCCCACAAGCCTGGTTTTCTAAAGCTTTTCTGCTATTTCAGAATACAGTAAAATCCCCAAAAAAAACAGCCTAATGTAAACAGAAGGGTGGTCGAGTTTGTGGAAATGCCGGGTTATCGAGAATAGGATTAAAAAAGAATAAGCACAATGTTTCCTCGGAAAATATTGTAATGCACTTGTATGTATTGTTTGCAGGGGAATACAACGAAAATGAACTGTCAAAATACCCTTAAACAAAATAAAAATACCTTTTTCATGAAGGCATAGAGCATTTACTACATGAACATTTGGAAATGTACATAGCACGGGTTTGCATGAGGGTTGTTTTTTTTTTCGGCTTGCAAGGGTGTCCGAATCCTCCGGACTGCCGGGTTACCGAAGGCCGAGTTTGCGGGACTCTACCATATTATCTTTTTCTTTTACAAATTCGTTTTTAGGGAAAATGATCTGAAATATTTAAATGGTGTGCTTGCACTTTTGTTTCGCATAAAAATATGCTAAATTTTGCTCTTAAATTTTGGATTTCAGTTTTTATTTTATAGATTAAATTAAAAGAATCATTGTTTTTTGCTTAAAATAATTTATTAATACTGCTAATTTTGGAGAATATTGCAAACTATTCCATTAAACATGAAATAAATGGTGCTTCTTGTATTGAATCCAATAAACTTTTATCTTCGAATACCGCTGTGTTATTGTTACTTACAATTACAAATTTTTCCAGTTTAGGTGTGGATCATCGGGAGTTCCACGAGTCAAATAACAAAAACTAAACACTTCCTTCATCAAGAAGTAGTTTAAAGATTTTCATAATTCAAAGATATACAATAATAACGCTTAAGAATTAAATGAAATGTTCTTTTCTTCATATTGACAATGTTAGAAATATTGTGAAGGTTACATATATTCAAGAATACATTATTTTCGTTTTTTATCAAGGTGGGGCCTCTCAACATCTTGGCCCAAGGGCATAGCATCCATCGCACACCCCAGATGGTTGAATTTGTGGCATCATTTGAGTCTTGTGGTGTTTGAATTTGTGGTACCTCATTTTTTTTTCCTCTAGTTCAAATATACTTTATTATTACACAAAACTATACTTACCGAATAACATAAAACACGTAAGTAACCAAAGTAATATATTATTACACGAAACAATAAATTGAAAAAAGGAATAAAAACAAGAATGTAGCCCACAAATGTTTTATCATTCGCGCCAGTTGATTTAACAGTTTTTTAAAGCTTCCGTTTACGTGATTGCGTTCGGCATACGTTCTATTTTAACAATATGAACAAAAAAACGCAGATAAGGTCGTATATTAAATACGACAATCACCCATTTTAAAATGAGGGGGGTCCCTTAGTCGTGAAAGGGTTAAAGTAACATATAATTTGTGACCGTTGAAGGAATGTGAATGACGTTTTGTAACTATATTTCCCAGAATGGAATGTAGAATTCGTTACGCTTTGGACACATGTGTAATAGTAGTGTGAGCTTGAAAACCGCTGAGAAAACCACTTAACATCAAAGAGAACTCGGATCTCAATGTGTTATGATCACACACCTCGCTGGCCAATCCTGGACTATATTTAAACTAAAATTTACTTTAATTTGTTCCTCTAAATGTTTAATTGCATTTGTTTTTTCAAGTCTTGTATAACCGTTCTTTTGTAATTGTGATATTTTAGGTTATTAAATGCATTATTTTACCCCCGAGATTTTGTTCATTACTTTTAACCCAATAATAACATAAAAAACAGTTACAGTTTGACTTTTTCGAAAAATATTGTATTGCAAGAACTCTACCAATATTTGTGTAGACTTTGAAAATTGGTACACATTGATGTTTATTGGTCAGCCTACGATGAGAGGGGCAGGGCCTTTTTTATAGCCAACAGCCAATTTTTTATTACTTTAAGACAACTGTAATATTTATATATAACACATTTAAGGCGAAAAATATGACATATTTATATCATGCTTTTAAACTTACACAGATTACTCAAACTAACACTTGTTCTTATACAGATATGAAAAATTAACGTAACATACTTATATGGGAAACAACGTAATTGCTTCTAAAAAATTTTGTTACATAACATGACTATTTTTGGAAAATACATTTCGTATTTAAACAAAATTAGGATCAGTATGGGTTAGAAAAAAATTTTCTTTTCTATTTAACCACGTAATTCAAACTTAAGCTCATAAGAAAAACATACCTTGCTTGTTTTTTATTTATTTCAGTCGAGTGGAAATCTACGTAATTGCAATTCTTCTCTTATTTTAAATAACTAAAAATAATTGATAGAAGAAAAAATTCTATTAAAAGAAACATTTCT
>BMAV01015349.1:0-102054 GCA_019973955.1 Trichonephila inaurata madagascariensis | reverse complement strand
CATGGAAGTTATTAAACTTTTTTAAAAGATTGTTAGGTCAATATTTTGTGAGAGGAGGAATCCTTTTGGCCACCGCTCCCGAGTAAGTACAAAGCATCTCTCCCATTCTCCGGTCAGAGGGTTCGATTCCTGGGGGGTCACAAAGGGGTTGTGAGATCAGCCACTCCTTAGCCCCTTTCATCGACAGCTGCAAGATGCCGTGTAAAGGTCGCGTCCACAAAGGACACGATCCAGTTGGGAGATACAAAGTTTTAACTGACTATGAAATGCATAATTAAAATTTTTGCTGTGAACTTAAATTGCTCATATAAATCAATATTGAGGGGAAAAAATTTTTTGAAACAGTATAGGAAAATTTTTTTAAATTATGATAAATACATGTATTCTTGCTTAAAAAATATTTTGCAAGGATTTTGGCAATACTTAACACAGAACCATATATATCAATGGTGCCCTATGTATCAATTTCTACTACAAAGTCATATATGATAAACAATTGGAGGGTAAAATGAAAATAAATTCACATTCATAATACCTTATTTTACAGAAAACTATATTTTGCTGTACGAATATAATGACTTTTAACTTCTTCATAAAATTTCCTTTCTTCATTAATGAAACCATTAATAAGAATAATTATATATATATATATACGGCAAACCCTGTAATTACGTCAAGAGACCGAAAGCATGGGTTTTAAAGAAAATTTATATCTGTTATATATTGGAATTTTTATATTTCCACCCTTTTCCAAATGAATCGGTGTTTTTTATTTCTGGAACATAGCCAAAGGCAATAGCAATATATTTTGGTTTTGGGAAATCGCGAAAAGGAACTGTTTTTGTTTGTTTTCGCCTAACCTCCTTACTCGAAGTGCTTCGGAATAAAGAGTTTTCTCTTAAAAAGAAAAATAACCACAGTGTTATTGTAAGTTGCAAAGGATTTGCAATGTGTCAATGGATTATTGCGTTGTGTGCATTAATTCCTGTAATCCTGAAGCTGGCTCATGTTTAACGGCTGTGAAACTAATTTCTTTAACATTGCATTTATATTTTTTTGTCAGTGTTTCATTATCATACCGTTCAATAACATTCTAGCTACACCTCTTCGTAATTCCCATTTGAAATTTGGGAATAGATTGTTTGCAAAGTAGCTGCTTCACCTTTTCACAGAGCCACGGTGATCGTAGTCATGGTCGAGAACTTGTGACTGGCGAGTCGTGAGTTCAAGTCCTGATGCCACCCAAGACCAGCCGGGTAGAGGGATTGATACACGTTAAATCTGTCGTGGTTCAAAGTCCCCACGTTGACGTGATGTGGAAGTTTGGAGAGTGGTTGTGCCAGCTTACAATGTCATCTTCGTCATTTGACTGAAGTTCAAAAATTTCGAGGTTCAGCCCCAATAGCTCTCGAGTTGTTTGAGAGTACTACGTTAATAAAAAAACCCGGGGAAATTTCCGAGCTTAGATTCTAAAAGAGGGGGTGTGACGTGAACACATCACTCCGCCTCTTATCTGGGGCTAAGTTTCTTTGCGTTGTGAGCGTGGTTCGGTGGTAGGAGGGTGGCTTCTGATAGGGAGCAATGGGGTGTAGGCGAGGTTCAGTAGTTGAATAGCGTTGGTTAGTGAGCTTTTTGGGCTTTAAAAAACTGACTGACCCGACAGAAGGGAAGAAAAACTATTGAATTAAAATTAAGTAAGGGTGATGACATAATATGACTTTGGGAAAATGGAGGAAGGGAAAAAATAAGGAAAATATTGACATTAAATTATAAAAATAGCAAAAATTAATCAATAAGCGCTTCAAAAATTAGAAACGCTTATTCTTTACTCGTTCTTTAAGATTGGGAGAATCTTTAGTAATTTTGGAAATTGTTTAGCGATATTTGCAAATATTTTAAATAGATCCATGATATTTTGAAATTCAGAAGAATTATGAACGTTAGAATTAGGAGAAGTTTGGGAGAAGCTTTGACTTTCCCTAGGGGGACCTTCGACCGAGGAAGGGGATCATTATCATTACTATTTATCAGAGTTCCTGCGGTAACGTTGGCAAAAAGGGCAAACCCTCTACAACTTTATTGCTATTAAAATTATTTTTATTCCTATTTAGGAGGGAACCCTTCTTGGGTGTAGGAAATTTAGGGCATTTCGTGTAACAGGCAGAATGCCCTACACGTAACAAATTTTTTTCAGTAGGGATTTTCCATTCTACTAGAGATTTCGCAGTCTCTGGTGTGTGTTGCAATCCCCACTTAAGGCAACGCGGTTTCATGTGGCAGTTAGCTGCCGTGTGATAAAAGTTGTTACATTTATAACATTGGGTAACATCCTGATAGAATAACCTTCAACTTTAACTTCTAGGTGATAAGAAAGAGAAATGTCAAAGACGGTAGCATTAAAAGTATTTCTGGAAGTTAACTAAGAAAAAGGAAGTGCAAGTTTGGTACGCTTTTGAAATTAATTGGCTACAACTAATTATATAAAAGTAGCCAAAATGCTTCCCAAATCTATTTGAATTTCTTCCGTTAGGGTAACGCAAGGAGACCTTTAATTACAGCTTTGATTGGCTTGTTTTCTTTGGGCGTATGACATAAATTCATAATTATTATCAGCTTCAAAAAGTGGATAAGTTCTCTGTTTTTTTTCGTCTGTGTTAGCGAAAAGTTTAATGTAGTCTCCTGCGTTTTATTTTTTTAAAATTAGAGAATTTTTCAGTAATATTTTTTAATTGCTCTCTGTAATTTATAACTGTTTTTAAAGTTATAGGAAGGGGGATTTCTAGGGGCGGGGGCTTTTCAACAGTGCTTCTTCCATCGGTTCTGGGATTTAACATTTCAAAGTTATTCCGCGTGGGGATAGGTTGAAGTACTTGCGTTGGGGTGGTAGGTCGGACAGTTTTTTTTGGGAAAGGCAAAACCTTCCCAAAACCTGCTTTTAATTTTATGCTTATTGGATTGCTCTTTTATCATTTACATTAGAAAAATCTGAATCAGTCGTTAGTTTTAAAATAGTATGGTCACATTCCCCATGATTGTTTTATTGGCATTGAAATTCCATTATTTTGATAATTTCTAAAGGAATGGTAATTGTGATAACCAATCAGGACCTAGGAATGGATTCTTTTAAGACGGAAAAGAACTTTCTCTTTTCATTTTCTTAGAGATTCTCAAGCTTATATTTCATTTTGCAAGAATCTTGGTTTCTCGCCTTGTAGCAGATAAAACAGTATTTGAAGTTGATGAGCATATTTATAAATAAAAGGCAAGTAAAATATATACTTTTAAATGCATTTAGTAAAAAGCTGTTAATTTCAAATTACAAACAGACACTTCATTTTTATTTATATGTATAGATTTACTAAGTCTTCAGACATAAATATAAAAATTTGGCAGTTACATCAAGTTCGAAGCCCAAGCTAAATTCAAAAAATTATTGATTAAAGTAGATCTTACCTAATTTTGAGCACAGGAGTAAATTTAAAAAAATGCTTAACTGTGTAAAATAATATTTAAAGGGAAGAATTCTCAAAATATGTTTTGAGCTCGTATTCTAGAATGTTCACACTTTTGGGGTTAGTTACACCTCATGACAAGTAGATTTCTTAAAAATATTAGCAAAATATTTAAATACATAGCATAGTTAGTATAAATACAATATGGAATTTTCAAAACAGTTTTACGCAATAATAATAAAATCAAATTTATATAATTAATTTTAAACAGTTAATAAATTATGTAACACAAGTTATTATATATAAATAGTACATAATTATAGTTAAGTATGAATTATTATAAATTAATTTTTTTAAATAATTATGTATTATTTAATTATTAATAATTATATATATTTTATAATAATAAAATGTTAATAAATTAATATTTTAGCATTTTTCCCGAAATAATTTTCTATTATTCAATAGAAGTGTCCTAGCTTATAAGCTTTTGAAGTTAAAATTACAAAAATAATTTTTTTTTAAATTTAGAAATTAATATTTCGAAGAAGGTTCTTTTTATTCTAGAAAAAAGTACATAAGAATTTATACTAAAACAAATGGAAAAATGGTTTAATAGTTGTAAAATGCCATTTTGGTGTAATGTTCCTGAAGCATATTAATTTACTATCGAAATTCCAGTTTAAGTTTTATTTTTTTTAAAAAAAATATATATTTTATCTTTATTTTACAAAAGAATGACTAAATGAATACTAGTTTCAGACGTACTTCTACAAGAACTGAAAACCTTAGTATATAACTGTTGTAACGTTTGAAAGAATAACGGTAACGTTATCTTGACTAATGTAAATATTGAATTTATTTACGTCACAACTATTGAATATTATTTAATGAATTATACATGGAAGTTATTAAACTTATTTAAAGATTGTTAGAGTCCAATATTTTGTGAGAGGAGGAATCCTTTTGGCCACCGCTCCCGAGTAAGTACAAAGCATCTCTCCCATTCTCCGGTCAGAGGGTTCGATTCCTCGGGGTCTAAAAGGGGTTGTGAGATCAGCCACTCCTTAGCCCCTTTCATCGACAGCTGCAAGATGCGTGTGAAGGTCCGCGTCCACAAAGGACGCGATCCCAGTTGGGAGATACAAAGTTTTATACTATAAATGCATAATTAAAATTTTTGCTGTGAACTTAAATTGCTCATATAAATCAATATTGAGGCAGAAAATTTATGTAAGAAGGAAACAGTATAGGAAATTTTTAAATTATGATAAATACATGTATTCTTGTAAAAAATATTTTGCAAAGGATTTTGGCAATACTTAACACAGAACCATATATATCAATGGTGCCTATGTATCAATTTCTACTACAAAAGGTCATATATGATATTAAACAATTGGAGGGTAAAATGAAAAGTAAATTCACATTCATAATACCTTATTTTACAAGAAAATAATATTTTGCTGTACGAATATAATGACTTTTAACTTCTTCATAAAATTTCCTTTTCTTCATTAATGAAACCATTAATAAGAATAATTATATATATATATATACGGCTTAAACCCTGTAATTACGTCAAGAGACCGAAAGCATGGTGATTTAGAAAATTTATATCTGTTATATATTGGAATTTTATATTTCACGCTTTTAAATGAATCGGTGTTTTTTTATTTCTGGAACTTATAGCCAAAGCAATAGCAATATATTTTGGTTGAAATCGGCGAAGAGGAACTGTTTTTGTTTGTTTTCGCCCTAACCTCCGCACTCAGAAATGCTTCGGAATCAGAGTTTTCTCTTTAAAGAAAAATAACCACAGTGGTATTGTAAGTTGCAAAGGATTTGCAATGTGTCAATGGATTATTGCGTTGTGTGCGTGAATTCCTGTAATCCTGAAGCCTGGCTCATGTTTAACAGGCTGTGAAACTAATTTCTTTAACATTGCATTTATATTTTTCTGTCAGTGTTCATTATCATGGATTTCAATAACATTCTAGCTACACCTCTTCGTAATTCCCATTTGAAATTTGAATAGATTGTTTGCAAAGTAGCTGCTTCACCTTTCACAGAGCCACGGTGATCGTAGTCATGGTCGAGAACTTGTGACTGAGTCGTGAGTTCAAGTCCTGATGCCACCCCAAGACCAGCCGGGTAGAGGGATTGATACACGTTAAATCACCAATGAAGTGGCTCAGAGATTCCTCCACGTTGACGTGATGATGTGGAAGTTTGGAGAGTGGAGTTGTGCCAGCTTCACAATATGTCTTCGTCATTTGACTGAAGTTCAAAATTACGAGTTCAGCCCCAATAGCTCTCGAGTTGTTTGAAATTACTACGTTAATAAAAACCGGGAACTTTCCGAGCTTAGATTCTAAAAAGGGGCTGTGACGTGAACACATCACTCCGCCTCTTATCTGGGGCTAAGTTTCTTTGCGTTGTGAGCGTGGTTCGGTGGTAGGAGGTGGCTTCTGATAGGGGAGCAATGGGGTGTAGGCGAGGAGTTCAGTAGTTGAATAGCGTTGGTTAGTGAGCTTTGGACTTCAAGAAACTGACTGACCCGACAGAAGGGAAGAAAAACTATTGAATTAAAATTAAAGTAAGGAGTGATGACATAATATGACATTGGTAAAATTAAGGAGGAAGGGAAAAATAAGGAAAATATTGACATTAAATTATAAAAATAGCTAAAAATTAATCAATAAGCGCTTCAAAAATTAGAAACGCTTATTCTTTGACATCAGTTTTTTGCTTTAAGAGTGGGAGAATCTTTAGTAATTTTGGAAATTGTTTAGCGATATTTGCAAATATTTTTAAATAGATCCATGATATTTTGAAATTCAGAAGAATTATGAACGTTAGAATTAGAAGCAGAAGTTTGGGAGAAGCTTTGACTTTCCCTAGGGGTACCTTCGACCTGAGGAAGGGGGATCATTATCATTACTATTTATCAGAGTTCCTGCGGTAACGTTGGCAAAAGGACAAACCCTCTACAACTTTATTGCTATTAAAATTATTTTTATTCTATTTAGGAGGGAACCCTTCTTGGGTGTAGGAAATTTAGGGCATTTCGTGTAACAGGCAGAATGCCCATTACACGTAACAATTTATACAGTAGGGATTTTCCATTCTACTAGAGATTTCGCAGTCTCTGGTAGTGTGTTGCAATCACACTTAAGGCAACGCGGTTTCATGTGGCAGTTAGCTGCCGTGTGATAAAAGTTGTTACATTTATAACATTGGGTAACATCCTGATGGGAATAACCTTCAACTTTAACTTCACAGGTGACCAAGATGAGAAATATGTCAAAAGACGGTAGCATTAAAAGTATTTCTGGGTAAGTTAACTAAGAAAAAGGAAGTGCAAGTTTGGTACGCTTTGAAATTGGTGGCTACAACGGAGTATATAAGAGTAGCCAAAGTGCTTCTAAATCTATTTGAATTTCTTCCGTTAAGTTAACATAAGGGAGACCTTTAATTACAGCTTTGATTGGCTTGTTTTTCTTTGGGCTGTATGACATAAATTCATAATTATTATCAACTTCAAAAAGTGGATAAGTTCTCTGTTGTTTTCTTCGTCTGTGTTAGCGAAAAGTTTAATGTCTTAGTCTCCTGCCGTTTTATTTTTTAAATTAGAGAATTTTTTTCAGTAATATTTTTTAATTGCTCTCTGTAATTTATAACTGTTTTTAAAGTTATAGGAAGTGGATTTCTAGGGGCGGGGGCTTTTCAACAGCTGCTTCTTCCATCGGTTCTGGGATTTAACATTTCAAAGTTATTCCGCGTGGGGATAGGTTGAAGTACTTGCGTTGGGGTGAGTAGGTCGGACGGTTTTTCTTGGGAAGAGGCAAAACCTTCCAAATCCTGCTTTTTTAATTTTTATACTTATTGGATTGCTCTTTTATCATTTACATTAGAAAGATCTGAATCTGAGTCGTGGATTTTTAAAATAGTATGGTCAGTACAGTTGGGTCTAAACAAGGGGGCATAGTCCAGCTCACTTACCATTTTTCATATCTCAGAAGATCTCTATGCTGTTCTGGATCTGCAGGACGAGTTCAAAGTCTTCCAGTCCTTTCTCATTTTCTGGGATGATGCGGTGACCAGCAATAAGAGTATTATCCAAAGTGCTAATAGCTTCCAATCCTTGCTTTTTTCTTTTTGGCAAACAGACAAAACGGGAGGATCTGAAATCATGCTTCCTGAGGATGAAGATGTGAGGACATGATTTAAAGAGCTCTTGATACCGAGTCTGATTCCGTCTCCATGTCGCTCATTATTTTCCCTTAAATCGTGCAAAAATGCAATCAAATAGAAACTCCTTTAACTAGAGGCAACCCCTGGATCATAAAAAGCCCTTAAAAAGGGCTACCAAGGACTTATACGTGCTCTCTCAGACTAGTTGAAATTCGAGAGAAATCTGAGAGCTCAGACTCACACGTCTGAACAGTTCAGCGTCCTTCTTTTCAAAGGCAGGAACTCTTCAGTATTCGAGGGTTTTAACCAGTTCAAATACCAAGATCACCAAACAGAGCAGGTATCATTCAAATGTGGCTGTCGTCTATTAAATCTGGCTACGTCACAGATTTAAGGGCAACACAAGTAGAAGAGTCAGAAAAATTGTGGAATGCGGTTCTTCCCGCAACATAATATAGTCCAGAAATATAATTACATTTTTAAGGAGAATACACATAAAAAAATGAATTTTTTTAATGTCAGTTTTGGGCTTATTTGGAATCTTAACAAATTTTTGAAGAGTTTTAGGTAATGATTTTAGTGTAAATGAAAGAGATTAAAATAGAAGAAATTTGTACACATGTAAACGCTCATAAAAAACAGTTCTTTTTACATTTATATATTTCTTTTTATACGTAAAAATTTTCAATTTTCTTTGGAACAGTTGATATTTTTCTTTTAAATTTAGGAATTCTTGTTTCTTAAATATGAAATTAAAAAATTATAGAAATTTGAGAAAATACTATTGAATATGAAAAAGTTTAATTTTTAAAGTTTTCTCTGTTATCTTCTTTATTTATTACATTTTATTTATTATCTTATACATTTTTATATATTATTTTTTATGTGATATTTTACTATAAAACTATTTTTTGATTAAATTTATACATAATAACAAGGTAAAAATCAATATTTGATTTATAAAATATGGTTTTAAAATACCAATATATATATATATATATTTACTGAAAATTTTATTTCAGTAAAAATTTATAAACTTTTATTCATTTTTTAATTTGGGTTTTTTTTTTAATGGGAAAGATTAATACAATTTTTTACCTTCTTAGTTGGTTGTCCTTCAATAATTCACTTGAATTGAATTATGCAAGGATTATCAATTTTTATAAGCAGGTTTTGATTATTTTTGAAGACATGTTATATAAAAAAAAGAATATTTTTATCTCTTGCACTCAATTTTCCTAAATAGTTTATTTTTCTTTAATATCAAATTATGTCTATTTTTACAGGATACATGATCATCTAATTTACTATTGCAATCCTAAAATTAACTACTTTTCTCTTGAATAATTTTTATTTACGCTTTTCAGACTTGTTTCAAATTAAAAAAAATTTTTGGTAAATATTTAATTGTGGAAATGTTATCTCTGTAAATTGTTAAAGGGATGACGATAATGAAATTGGTATATCATTCTTCTAACTTTGCCACACCACTCCCACGTCACTATATAGGGAGAAAAGGTCAAATTCAAATATTATAACCCTTTGCATTCCATTTTTCAAAATTTATTCCTTCAAATACAAATGCAGTTTTAATGTTATTCTTAAAAATGTAGCTATCTTTCCAATTGAAATTTTAGGAATATTTCTAAAAATTTCCATAACTTTCTTTCTATTTTTTTCTTAAGAACTTCCACAAAAAGTACACATTAGTGTGATATATAATTTCTAAATTTTTATTATTAAAATTAGTACAATTGTACTCTTTTTTAATTATTTAAATATATAAAAAATAGTTTATATCATTAATAGTTTATTTTTAATCAATATTTAATGATTCGAAATGTTATCTCTGTAAACTGTTTCAGAGGAAAGACGAGATAACGAAGATACTATATAGTTCTTTTAACTGCCATACCACATTCACTATAGGGAGAAAAGAGTCAAATTCAAATGTTATAATCCCTTGCCTTTCGTTTTCAAAATTTATTTACTCAAATGCAAACGCAGTTTTAATGTTATTCTTAAAAATGCAGTTATCTCTCTAATCAATTTTGGGGAATGACCTACAAAAATTTTATAGCGTTTTTTTTTTAAAAGCACCACAATTTTTATTATTAAGGTAAAACACTATTTAATTTTTAGCTCGTCTATTGACCCCGACATCGATTTGCTTGTTTAACAAAAGCAAATTCATCCATTTCATTAATTTGGATTTTTCCCTCTTTATAAAATCCAAACTAAATGAAACGAAACTTTTACAAATTTAAAATAAATATGTACCTATACATATCTAATTCAAATTTTTAAATAAATTATAAAAAAGAAGTTAATTTATTTTAGTAAAATTATATAGAGTTAATTTTTATTTCAATTTGTTGAAAAAATATTGTATGTGTAGCCCAGCAATTTTTATTATTTTATTTTTGCAATGTTGTCCTTAAACGGTCATAATTTACACCCATGGTTTAAAACACGAAAAAAGAAAATTCACAGTATAACATGAAGAGTAGTTTTCAAGTATTTGAACCACTCCCCTATTCCTGATTTATTATTGTCGCTGCTAAAAAGCCGTTGGGGAGGGGTTAAACAATTAGCTGCCTCTTCGGCTGAAGAAACGTCCCTATATTGCAAACGGGTACTGCGTCGCATTGGACCTCTAAGGTAAAACGACCCTTCTCTATTGTTCAAGCAAAAACTGTTCCCCGTGAAAGTTCGAATAGGAACCCCTGTTTCTGATAAGGATCTTTAGTTGGCCATTCCATCCGGTCACTGTATGCATTCCTTCCGACCTGTATGATCCTTCCGACAAGCAACGATCTTTGCATCTGGCACGTAATAAAATAAAAAACATCCCATGTCCGTTTCTCTTTCTCCCCCTCCCCCCGCCCCAAGAGAGTGTGGAATGATTCGCTCGTTCTAGGTATTTTTGCGTTAATTTTCAAATAACTTAAATAAAGAATTGGCTGATCTTAAAGCTAGTACTTTTATTTAGTGTCCATGCAAGATTTAACAATATTTCAGTAGTTTAACCAATTTCAATTGCAATTAAAGATAAAATTACAATTTAATTAGTTTGAATATCGATGAAAACATTAAAATATAAAATTTGAATGCTTACTTTGGAAAGATATTTATTAATTCATGTGTGTTCCTTAACACACATTTTCTAAAAGTTATTGCATATTTATAAGTTGCATAACTTTTGCATATTGCCTTAGTTACACCTCACATTTTACTTTCAACAGCAATAATTAAACAAAAAGTTTATTTATAATTATAAAAAATCCCAGAATGTTCTATCAAAAATATTATTTACTCGCGAAATGTTACTAACTCAAAAAGTAATTTGTCGGCACAAACTATTCACAAAAAATGAAAAAAAAAAATTAAAAAAAAAGATTATGTTAAAAAGAAAAGTGATGCTAAAAACTTTCAAACTTTGTTATTCAAAAATTACAGTTATTATTTTTGTGGGATATGGAGCGACAAAGGCTATTATCCCATTATTCAAACATAGTTTAGCATACCTACTGAACAAAAGAGTTTGAATAAAATTGCTTTTTAGCCAATTTTGCAAGAACAACGTTCATTTTCAGCGCGTACATCACTAAAACTATTAATTTTTCTCATGCATATTATTCTCTTGCTTTATCATCACATAAAAATATAAATTGTGCTAAATGTTGCATACTTGAAAACTAACTTCACACACACACACAATTATTAAAAAACTGATTTGATTAGACTTTTATTTACATCGCATCCTAAAAGCAATACCGAGGGTCAGTAGCCCACACAGGAATTTTTCAAGGGAGGGTCCGGGATTGAAAGTTCACCAATCTTGTATCATGTTCCTTTTGATTTTGTCGATTTTCGGAACAAAACACAGTAAAAACTAATTATTGAATAAATAGTAGCATTAATTAATAAATTAATCGTAATAACAAATACTTAATTAAATTTTACGTACTATATACTTAGAATTATAATCAATCGGAAAAAAGGGCTTTGGGAAGGGGAGCTCCGGATCCCCAGGGCCCCTCCTCCTCGTGTGCCCCTCTGTTCATATCAAATATTAAAGTATGCTGCATTTTTTTAATAATGGAATTGATACCCACACAATTTTTTTACGTAGTGTAATATGCAAGTTAGAAAAATTAAATAACACAGTGTTATCAACGTATTGCTGAACTGCAGTTCAAAATTAGGAGAACCAAGATCTATCAAATTAAAATTCATATTTGTATGTGATTTGAACACGATTGCTGGATTCTTTACGGTAATATACGCCTTTAATAAATAAGCTGTGCACGCGAAAATCTATAATTCAAAAATAAGAGTACTGAAATATCTTCTATAATGTAAACATAATAGTAATTGAAACCGAAACCACTTTTTAAGGATAAGGCTGCAAATAATTGGAGGGTAAGAAAAGAAAAAAAAAATTTAAATTACAGCAAATGCCACCGACTAGAGTGAATCATTGAGAAAAAGATTTCTGCCCTCAAGAGTAAAAGATTGAAATGAGATCTATGGGAAAATAAATAAGTAATAATAATAAAACATCGGTTTTTGCTGGTATAAAACAAAAAGTTTAAAAAAGAATCCTTGTATTACTGAAATGATTTTAATAAAATTATCTTTAGATTCTTTTATCTGTTTACACTTTACAATATTTAATTTCTATAACATAATAAATTATACATATGGGCACAGTATAGGCCTTTGACCCTCATGGGCTGTTGCGCGCCACTGAGTTTAGTTTTAATATTCGCAAAATTAGAAAATGGCCAGTAGTCATCACGTTCTCAGTGAAATATAAAGCATCCTTTTAATTTAAAGGTATCATTTTTTATATAAAATATGAAAAAAGAAAATTCGTATACCTAAAAATTTCTTTCTACGACAGTATTTATACCAAAAAATGCGAGACTGAATTATGTATCATTAATACTAATTTAAAAGCAAGTTAAAAATAAGTTTCTCTCTCTCTACATATATTGTACATACATTTTGGAGGAAGAATCTGCATTTTGCCTACTTAAGTATTGGTTTAATTTCGTAAATACAATTACATCGAAAAACAACCTATTTATTGTTGAGTTTACATAATTGCTGTACTGAAAACAATACAAATTTCCTGATAGGCATTTGTTAAGTGGAATAATTATATGAAATCAAATTATTGATAAATTTAATGAAATTCATATGAAATTAAAATGTTTCAATGCAATTAACTATATTCAAATCAGTCAATTTATTTTTTGAAAATATTTAAATTTTTTGAAAAATATGTAAGGGATCAAATAAATAGCTTTTATGTGTTTTTTAATTGGCTATATTGTTAAAATTATGTGTTGTGTGTGATCATTACTTGAATTTTATTTTAGAGAGTTTTTGAGTGTTCAAGAATTGAGACTTTCTTTGACCATTTAAAATTATTTTATTTTCTCATAAGGATAAGAGTATTGAGGATTTAAATGGGTACATTTGAATTTTTTTTTTTTTTCTTATTTTTTGCAGATAGGAAGGTTTAAAATGTTGCGGCGTTTTGTAAGTATAACACATAGTTATACAAAAAAAGGATTACAAACTTCGTAAATTTTCTTAAGATTGGTGTGAAAATTATGGTATTTCGTTTCAATTGTAATAAATATAGAAAAAAGTATAGACTTCATTTGTTGTAAACAGAGGACTTTTCTTAAACAAGTTGAAACAAATTCAGTTAATCAGTTCAAATACTAGCCGTTATTCACCTGCAAAGGAGGCGAATAACGGCTAGTATTTTTATATATTAATCACTGAACAAAAGTCGTAATATTTCTTATTTCGTACTAGTTGAAGGTATTTAATTAAAAATGTAGATCTTTTACAATGAAATGATTGGTAAAAAAAAAAAGATTTCAAAACTGATGATTCTTCAATTCAAGACAAGAAGTGAAATTTAGTAGCGAAGCAGCAAAAATAAAAGAAAAATAAATCCTTAGTTGAATAGGATAGTTTTTCTAGTATTTGTGAAACACTCCCGTATTCTTGACAAAAGGAATCCCTATTCTTGACACTCCCCTATTCTTGAATCTTTAGGACCATGTAAAAACGGTAGTATAGTTGTTGACCTTAAAACGGACGTTTACTAAACTTAAAATATCACAAATTTTTATCTTTAGTTTTGAACAAAAATAAAAAAGGGTGCTCATATTCGCAAATGTTTCTAATTGAAATTTTTTCGTTTTTAATTATTATGAACTGATGATATTTATGTTATGTATTTGTAAAAATAATGTAATTTACCTTCGTATTTAAATGATAATAATTCTTTACAGCACGACAAAATTTATTGATGAAGAACCTCGGTCAAGTGACGAGGACGTCACATAAGTTAACCAGTAGCAATAAAAAGGGCTGATTGCATATAACAATTAAAAAAGACCACCTTTTCCCCCTACAAATTATTATAATTTCGCAATATGTGTTTACTTAAATTTAAATACGCGGTCACACAGATAAAAAGTTACATTAACTGGTACCGCAGTTCAGAATTACGATATCAATCTACTATTCAAATTCAAATTTATATTTTTGTGTGATTCTGACCCATTCCCTTGACTCTCTTTTACGGTAATATTATTTTTATAGTTAATTGGTTATTCATGCGGAAATCAATAATTCAAAGAAAATTTTGAGAATGGCTTTCATAGTGTAAATACTATATTAAGCTAAAGCTTCGAATATGATACATTTCTGTGTTATGAATTAATTCTCCTCATATTGAACAGAAATCATGATTATAAATAAAGTAAATAAATTAAGTCAGTGTTTCTCAAACTGTGGGCGCGCCCCTGAAACATATCGAAAATAAAGGTTAAAAATTAATTTACTTTAATGGTAAACGAAATACTTCCTGATATAACCAAAAATACAGATTTACATTGATATATTGATTTATTACTTATATCATCTGAGGTGAAAAAAAAGGTCATCAGAAATAAAAAGATTCTACTTTGAACGCTCATTAGCTATCTTTGATCTTATAACTCAATAAAAAAAAATATTTTGTTTGCTTTGCTGTAATCCTACGATGAGAGATTTTTTATTACGTTTCTTTTAATCTAGAATATTACTTTTGTTGACTTTCGAGCTTACTGGTGTGGTTATCTGCTTCCCTTTTTTTTTTTTAAGAGTTGTAAATTATATAATTCTGTTGCGCTTTTCAATGGCAGAAAGGGGTTTGATGATACACGGATAAGCATATTGAGCACTTTGAAGGATTTATTAGCCAAGATTTATTTTTATGAGTATTTTGAAACATATAATACATAAAATCATTAATTCTCGGAAAAACTGTTTATTTGTTACCAATGACCTTGACAAGAAAAATCCTCTAATATGATAGTCTTAATGGGGCTAAAATAAGATTGATCACATATCTCCTTCTTTTTGGGAGTGGCAAACGTTTTTTAGAATCTTAAGATACTTGGAACGACCCGAGTTCTCGGCGCAAACACTTTTGTTCAAAAATATTTTCTTGAACGTGCTGCATTTTCCCTCACGAATAACTTAGTTGCTTTAATTGTGATGTTGTACATTGATTATGGTTTATAAATGTAAATGAGCAGAATATAAAAAGAGTTGGGCATCTCTCTACGAAGGGGTGAAGCTGATCAAACAAAGAGCACTTGCTGAAATAATGCATATTAATCATGTTAGAGAGAAGTAAATTTGAGAAAAGCAATAAGCTTATGAAATGAAAGGAAAATTTTCAATAGCTATTAAAAGAACTCTATGAAGAAGAAAACATGAAGCCATAAGTGTACTGCAAAATGCATTTCATACAATCAAAAAGACACAAGCAAAGAAAAAAGTTCAACAGGATATATTTGTGATCATCAATGAACTTTAAAACTACAATGCTTGAACAAAATGTGACAGTTTTGCTTTGGAGAATCAATTTTCCTGTAATGTTAGCGAAAATGTCTGTGATTTATTATTGTCTTTTATGAAGGTCACGCACATTTGGAACAATTTAGTTCAGTTTGTGGATTTTTTTTCTCAAATTATGATAAAATTGAAAAAATCCTCGAAATAGGTAAGTAAATTTTCTCTTAGTTAAATTATTCCCTGAAATTGTCATTTTTATCGTGTAAATTGAAAATAATTATAAAAAAAAAGAATTGGGGTGAGTCACTCCCCGCTGCCATTAACGTTAGTATCGAGTGCACCTGATTCCGGGCCTAAAACATTTTGAAATTTTAGCTGAAATGATAAAAATAACACCATTGTTATTCATTGGAATTTATATTCTTTTTTATTATAACATTTATTCTAAATGCTAATTCTGCAGGCTTAAGATTACAGTTCGTTCAAAAATCGTTTATAATATGAGTATTCATTTCAATAAATCATTTTACATTTTTGTATACATAGTCATGCACTTGGTTTTTACTTTCTCCTTACAATTAAAACATCATATCAAGAATAATGTATTATCATTTTTTAAAAAAAATAAACTCGTGTTAGAGTGGGCATTATAAGAACAAGTTTAATAATTATTAGTGACTACATGGGCTTGTCTTGCAGAATAAAGTGTTTCAAGGAAAACTAAAATTAGAAATTGACACTCTGAGTTATTTTTTTGATATTTAGCTCAGATCTATATTTTGTTGTCTTCAAAGTAGCCATCACCAGAAATTTTGGATTCACAATGGTATGATGTTGAAAATGGTAATAGTATACGAAAGAAATGCTTTTGTTTTCAGTGTAGAAAATTCAGCATCCACCTCTATCCAGAATTCAAAGAGTGATTTATTACAAAATTGCCCTTTAATTTCGTCACTGGATGTGAAATCTATGAAGATCTCTTTTTCCGTAGTTGAGAGCCCTTCTGAAGTATTTTGAAATGGATCCCTAATCCATTCGTAACTTGCTATCAATTTGCCCTCGTCAGTGTACTTGTTGATGCTTTATTATCGTCGAATGCTCACTGCGATTTAAAAATATATCTATGATTTTGTTTTAATCCACTGCCGTAAATACTTAATACCGTGAATTACAATTAACGCGTGAACTATAAAATGTACATTCAAGAAGAAGGATTCGGTAGCTAATCGATTCGACCAAGACTGACTGGAATTGTACAGCGAGGTCAGAGGTACACATGTTTTGTACTGACGTTCGTTAGGTTTCCTAGATTCACGTGAATGTTCGCGAGAATGCCATATGTAATGGATATGATAAAAGAGCAACATAGATTAGACTATTTTTCAACTGACATTTGTACTTTTAGAAATGGATGAAGGGAAATAAATATTTAATTAAATATCATTTCTCGATTTGTTTCAGTTTAATAATTAGAGGAAGAAAAATGACATAGTTAACCCTATTACTTAAAAGTAATTTACTTAAAATATGTATTACTTAAGAGTAACATATATAAAAAGGTAATACTTATCTTATTAATTTGTACGGACATAATTAAGATCATATTATAGCTTTAGCGTCTAAGTACATTATTATTGCTTTCAATATATAGTATTATTATCATAGAAGAGGGGCGCGATAAAATTTCTGATTGAAAGTTGGGTCGCCAGTATTGAAAGGACTTACTGAATTAAATTACTGCAAACGAGAATTCACGTTTTATACGCAGTCAATCATATTGAGAAATTTTTAAGGAATAAAATCCCAGATCGGGAAGAACAGAAAAGTTTTTGTTTTACACATTGTGTACGCACTTATCTTTCAGGCTGAATTTAAATATTGGTTTAATCAATTTGACTAAAAGAAATCTACTCATTATTAAAAGTTTAGTTTTAACGCTTTAAAATCAGTAGCTTTCATTTTCTTTCTTTTATTCATTAGAAAACTGCAATTCTTGACATTTCTGCAATACATTCCCGTGCATAAAAATTTATTCTCTGGTGAAAAATTCTCTTATTGTTACTTATGCCACCTGATCGATGTAACATCATGGCAAAGGGGCTAGATTTACGCCTGTCGTTTTCCTCAGCTTTGAGCACCATACAGGTGACAGTACGATTTGGCTCTATTCCACCTCAATTTTGGGGTGATCAGGGAACTCCCATCTCTCTTCCTCTTCCACCAACCTCACGAGAAGACTTGTAGCTCGACGGCTATTTAGAGTACCCCCATGCCGCAAAGGCACTCTTCATTTACAAGTATCCATGCCTTCTCCGGGATTTGAACTCATGCCCAACAGCACAGCAATCAGCTCCACTAACCACTATATATTTCATATAAAATGTATCATTCATGGAAAAATATTTACATAGGTACTGGAAACATTCTAGCCTCGAGTTCGTTACCATGAGCCACTAGGCTAACTTACCCAGCCACTATAAGGGAGTTAAGAAAAAATCAAGTATTTAAATTTTTTAAAAATCAAAATATGCAAAAACATACGTAAAACTCAGACGGTCTTAGAATTTCCAAACATTTAATAAAATATAGTATTTTGTATGTACTAGCATAAAATGAACAGTAAAGTAAGTGAACAAAACTGGTATTTAAAACACTTTATATACAAAGTTTGTTAACATTTTGTATTAGTATGTCTAGTAGAAAAAAAGCATTTGATGACTTAATAAACGAGTTATAAAATTTTATTTTATCAAGATACTTCAATGAATAATTTTAATACATGAAACTCTTCAGAATGAAGCACAGAATTTGCTTAAAAAAGTGTCAAATTTAAAGATGAACACACAAAGATTTTTTTTTTTTTTCCTTTTTTTTAAATACGCAAAGAATTTTAGGAGTCTTCAAATAATACAAATTAGGATATTATAAGCTTAGAAAGAGTCATCTTATAAATTTCTTTAAAAATTAAGCATTATATCCTTGTAGAATTTAGATATTTAATGCATTGGACCAATTATTGGATATATTTACGATTAATTGCTTTCAAGTGCTAAAAAATAGTTTATCTGTTCGAATCAACTGGACGGCAATTAATGTAATGATTATTAACTAAACGAATACGAACAAATTAAAAGTTAATTTATTTATTTATTTATTTATTTATTTATTTATTTATTTATTTATTTTTTTTTGTGACCTGTGAACTTTTTTTTCGCAAAAGATTTATTTCTATATGGTTGGCTGAATAATATTGAACATTGAATTTGTGTGTAATTGCTCACACAGAGATAGAAATTATTATATATAAATGATTTCTGTAACCTACTCTATATTAATTTATAATTTAGAAGTGTATCTGTTATTCAATGTTTGAGTTCATTGTAGTATTGTATTTTAATTATACAAGTAATTTTTTTTCGAGATGTGCCCATTTCTTCCTAAGTTATCTATTTCAGTGCGTATATCTATTTATCAAAATAATAATATTACAGTAGAAGAATTAAGTGACTAATACAGAATCACACACATATTTAAGTTGGGTAGGAAATGGATCTCGTAACTATATAAATATGAACTGCGTTTGAGTGACAAGGATGAAACCATAGTTCGTTCTCTTTTTTTAACTTGGTTATATGAGTTAGGAATTTAAAGATCATTTTCATTTAACTCGAAACTACGGTTTGATTGAAAGCCCACTGTTCGTATTCATGACCAGTGAACTCTTCCATATAAACCAAATAACACTTCTGTTGTAAGAAAATGAATTTTAAAATTACATTGGATGGAAAATTTTTATTGCCTAAGAAGATAATCCATATGTTATATTCCTATATAGTTTAGTAATCAATAAAGTCTCTTTTTCAAAGTCAGAACAGGAGGAAGACAGTCGTCACATTCCCCATGATTGTTTTATTGGCATTGAAATTCCATTATTTTGATAATTTCTAAAGGAATGGTAATTGTGATAACCAATCAGGACCTAGGAATGGATTCTTTTAAGACGGAAAAGAACTTTCTCTTTTCATTTTCTTAGAGATTCTCAAGCTTATATTTCATTTTGCAAGAATCTTGGTTTCTCGCCTTGTAGGATAAAACAGTTTTGAAGTTTTGAGGATATTTAAAATAGCAATGTAAATTGCCTAATGAAATTTTTTAAATATATTACATATATATTTAGAATACAATTGCATTTTTATTGTTTTTAAGTTAATGATCTATTCGATTTTATAGGAAATTTTTAATAATTTTTGTAAGCAAAAATATTTAACCTTTCCAATGCTATTCAGTGAAAATTTTTTGATGAGTTTCATGTACTTCAGAGAAATATTTTTGTGAATTTAGATAAAGAAATTTGATTTTTTTATTAGTAAATTATCCATGAGGCATAATTATCTGAATAGTGACAAACGAAATTTGAATTTCTTTGGATTATAAGTTTTTAATATCTTAATAAGAGAGATCTAGAGATGTACTAATAAATTGAGTTCTATATTCCCATGATAGACGTATTCGAATAAAAGAAACACGCCTTTGTCAATATGTTGTAAATAAATCTTTAAATAATTAACTTATAACAGAAAAGATTATTTAGTACTATAATTTATTCATTTTTTCTGGGAATGGCTCTAAAACAAATATTTTTTTACTATATGCTGTGTTAATGGCAAAGTTTTGAAAGTTTATTTTGCTAGATTCTTTACTTGATATTTGATAAATTTTGTAACTTGTTAAAATAAGATAAAATACTAATTTTCTTCTCAATTAATGATTTTTTTGATTTCGGTAATTTTTTAATTTTATTATTTAAAAAAACTATTTAAACAATTATTATGAATAATTAACAAATTTATAATAACTTAATTTGATTATGAACATTTTTAAATTTTATAGATGATTCGTTATTAGAAATATCAATATTATTTGATATCACTTATTACTGAAAAATACGTTAAAGAGTATTTTAACAGAAGCAAGAGTTTTCAGAAAAACTTCCACCAATGTGTTCTTTTCTACTTTCTTTTATACGTTAGAATATTGCATTTCACGCAGGTTTCTGTAATATTTCTCCCGTCATCAAATCTCATTCTGTGATAATTTTATATGTTGTTTAGCTTCATTAATTTTATATTTTGTGCTAAATATTTCTACAACTTCTTTTTCTTCGGGTCCGACTAGTCCGAATCCTGACATCCATCATTATGTAGAATTCTGTAAGTGCTACTTATGAAACAAAACGGTGTCTCGGAATTGTGAAAATGATGTTATGTGGAAGTTGCAAGACGTTCCAGCTGAGATCTGTCTTCTTCATTTCACTTCATATAAATTATAAAGTATTGCAAAAGAAAAAATTATGTTATTCAATTTCAATGTGAAATAATTTGAAAACCTCCTGTAATGTTTAATTCCTGTATTGTTATTCAATAAACATTTTAGTTCTATTAATTAGATTGTAATTATTAGATTTTAAAAAATGGTGAATATGATTTTTCATGAAACATTGAAAATAGGCAATTTTTTTCCAACAATTACTTAACTAAGTAAACATTTATCTTTTTCATCTCTTTTGCGCGTAACACTTATTAAATATAATTACTAGACTTATACTTTATTTAAACATATTAGTTTTATAATAGCATTTTTTTTTCTCAAACTAGATTAAAATAATCCAAGCATATTATACTCAAAAATGCTCAATATTTTCATTGATTTTGAAACAGTATTTTTTTAATTGCATGTAAAACAGCAGCAAAGTAATTTTCATGTATTGATTAATTGGCTAAATTTTGCAAAATAAATTTGATTAGTTGTGTTGGTCATTACTCGAATTTATTTTAGATTAGCATTTTCAAAATTTGACTTTCCTTAAGAAGACTCGGTATTTCGAAATTATTAAAATATCGTTTTTATTTTTTATTTAGTCATATTTTTTGCATTATCTTTCGATTGATATGTCAGTTTTGTACGTCTAAAAATTAGAAGTTGGAAAAAGTTTCAATTGAAAAATGTAAACAAATTAGGCAATTCTACCATGCCCCCCGCCATTTTTAGATTTAAAAAAAGCTAAAGAAAGCTTTTGATTAAAAGAAATAAAGCTATTTGAAAAGAAAAATAATTACTACAAAAGGAAGATGTTACATATAAAGCAGGATATTTCTGAAGCATTACTAAAGAATTTTTTTCTTTGTGAAATGTGTGCATGTAATTTTTTTTTAATTAAGGCATTTTTTACAAATAATTTCAGTTCTTATTCATCATATGTTTTCATACAGGTCTAATATTTCAATATTATGTGAAGCAAAAGACTTTAAAATTTCTGTCATGACAGAAAAAAAAAAATTAACACTTTTCTTGAGTTTTCTTGTGTAATTAATATTCTCGAAAAAGTTATCATTTTAAAAAAATATATACATAAGTAGAAATAATACGAAAATTCAACCATTTTTAATAAAAATATATAGCTAATGTTCTAAAGGGTATTTTAAGCCGTATTTAAGCTTGCAATAATTATTTTTTAAAAACATATACTTTAAAATGGTTTTTCTCTCAGTTTGTGTTTTTCGATACAGTAGTGCATTCAATGCTACTTTTCCAGCCAAATTAAAGCTTATCATCACTTCCATTTTTTCCCTGTATGTTATATATAATACATGTAAAAAATTAGGGATACATTTTGCTGTAAGCTGAATACTTTTTTTAAAAAAAAAGTTAAAACGTAGGGGATATTAGCTTTTTAGTTGAAATTTAGCACACATATAAACATTTCATTTTTTTCCCCTCCAAAACTAATTAAGTTATTGTTAAATCGATCCCTAAGATTGTTTAAAACATTCTTAAGAATACTACAAAAAAATTAGTGAATACAGAAAAAGTAAAATTTCCCACATTTTTAAAGAAAATTTAAGTTTTTAAAATTGTGTGAATAATAAGTACAAAATTTCATCTGGTAACATTTTCTTGAATAGAAGCATTATATGAAATGCTAAAATATAATTTTTAACATAAATAAATAAAAAATATTCAAAAGGTGTCATTTCCCTTTAAATTTTAAATATGTTATTTTCTTATGAATATATGCATATTAAGAATTCAAGTATAGATGTATTTTATTTTTTATAATAAAATTGAAAATTTTGCTGATATTTCTAACTAAGCAGCAATAATCAAACAAAAAAAGAAATTCAAATTTTACTGATTGAGGTAAAAACTACAGTATTGCGACAAATGAAAAGAAAAAGAAAACAGAATTTTTGTATGAAAAATAAAAATCCAGTTAATTTTATTTTTACAAATTTAGAGAAAACACATGATAATTTTATAAATTTTTCTCATTATCCACAAAATTCTGTACTATATTATTCTGATACTTTAATACTTAGTTGTATTATATGACAGAATCACGAGAGCGCGATTCAATATGCTATAAATCATACTACGTATGATATTCTAAAATAATAAGTTTACCAATTAATTCCTTTTGTTTTAATAATTTTCTTTGACTAATTTTTGTCTTAAGTTCTAAAATCAAGAAAATTCTATTAATCATATTTTTATTTGCTATGGTCTATAAGCAAATCTTAAATTAATGCTATCATTTTTTTTTTTTTAAATTGGCTATATATGACCTCTGAAAAACTCTTAAGTCTTGTTGATGAAAACATTCATTCTTGTTTTGCAAGGGGAAAAGTGCTTTCTGAACACATTTTTTTTAACATTTTTTATTTCTTTTAAAATTTGCAGTTTTTGTTATAATATTCAACCTTTAGTAATAATAAAATATTTTAAAAGTCATTTTCCGAGTTTTTGAGATTTACATGTTTCTAAATGTTTATGAACTTTTATTAGAAGACAATGGATGAAGGAGCACATAATTTTATTTAATCATTGTTCGAATGTGTCCAATTTCACTTTTACAAGGATATTATATTTAAACTATGTCAACTGTTATATGGCTATAATTGTAGTTGAATAGGGTTCGAATAATATTAAATATAATTGTACAAAATGGAAATCACTCATCATTGAAAAGAATTTTTGGTATCCATATCCAGGTTAGGGGAAAATAAAAAAATCGACATAATTATTTTTACACAGATGTATATATATACATAAATGTAAGGGAAAAAGAATAAAATTATGTAGGATTTGAAAAAGACATTAGCCACAATTCTACAGTTTTTTGTTTTGAATCGTGTTAACTAGTGTTATAAAAGTACTGAATGAAATGTTAATTTGAGACAAATATGTTTATATCCCTAATGAACTCTTTTGATTTTAGATCAATTCTCCTGTTCAGACAAAGGGGTGCAGATAAGATATTAACATACAGTCATCCTTTTCCACGAATCCTAGGAATCGCGAAGTTGAAAATTGAGCCTATTATACGGGATAATTCGAGATTTATTTTCAACACATTTATTATCTGGAGTGAGTAAATATTAACGTCACACTAATCAGCTACTCGAGGGCTTTTGGAGACGGACCTCGTAATTTTGAGCTATGGTCAAGTGACGAGAACGACACCTGAGCTGGCACCCCTTTCCTAACTTCCACACCACCAACAGGAGAAAGTTTGAGCATCGATAGGTTTTTCGTGCATCTCCTCCCTACTAGCGGAAGTCTTCTTGCGGTATTGGCTCGAACCTCATGACATGCTGGCCACGAGTTCATTACCTTGCCCAATTAAGCTTCCCGCGGTCATTTTATTATCTGGAGCAGAAATGAATTTTCTTATACTATTCACAAACTCATACAATATCAACAGGTTTTTGTATATCGCTATTTTTTCGAAAGTCTGTAAATAAAATAAAAAAAAGAGAAAATGTGTAAAATACTGCACTGTAAGAATATATTCCCTTCCAAATTGTAACAATTTCCTTGTAACTATAATTTAAAAAATAAATAAATAAAAATAATATGAAATAATCTATGTTGTAAAAAATAAATGTAAAGGAAAAAAATCAGAAAATCATTTGATTATTTCTAAAAATCTCAGTAGTTAGCCCCTTTAGAAATTAAGGTAATGATAGAGATAAAAAGAAATAATAGAAATTTAGGGTAGTAAGATATGAGATTTCTCGATTAGATTCTCCTTGTCCTCACTGTTGACTAGATATTCCGTACTGATTATACTAAAATGCGTATTTTTTCATAATTATAAATAATTTTTTTCCCTTGTACTGGCAAAAAATTTAAACTACATTTAATTTGATACCTGTGTCTCGTATTTGTAAAATAATTTAATTTAGCTTCGAATTTAAATAATAATTTCGTTTTGAAAAAAAAAGGAAAAACCTTTGAAATTTAACTTTTTGACATACACACAAAGTTTTTTTTTATCTGAACTTGTGATAAAAAGTTAAAAAATGAGAATTCGAGAAATCGTTTAACCTACCCCCTATATTACACTTCCGGTAATACTTTTCAGAAACATCAGCATTAAAAAAAAGTCGAATGTCAGGAATACGATGGATACTACGCGGAGTCATTTTCTGAGGAGAATTGTATCACGCGCACACACATATGGTTACTACAAACCGGTTCCTTTCAAGGATACGCTTTGGCAATCGACCTTCGGCTCGAAAAGAGGATTTGGCAGTGGAAAATCCCAGCCCACGTTACTGAAGTTTTCCCTTGAAAGTTATAAACTTAAAAAAACACAGAGCTATGATAGCTTTTACGTTCGTTTTTATTCACATCCCTATGGCAAATCAAAACTTTAAACTTACTTATCTCAGAAAGATAAAATACTAGTTTATCTTCATTTAAGGTATCCGACTACGTTCGGAACCGTGATTTTGCAAAAACGAATGAATGAATAATATTTAGGATATTTAGTGTCACTTAGATTAGAAAATGTATATAAAATTGTTTTAAGAATAGTATTACAATAAAAAATTATTTAAGTAGAATATTTTGACAAAAAATGAACATAGAATGACCCATTTTCAAAATATTCTCCTTTTGTGAAAAATGCTTCTAATATAATATTTTGTCCGCATAATATAGAAAACTAAATATCCATTTTGTAATAAGGCCAATAACTGTATATTTTTTTAAAAGCAAAATTATAAGAATGTTATCTAATAAACAATCATTTATGTTATTTCCCAGTAATTGTTTTTGATATTGTGAGCATTTTCCTGCCTACAAATATTTATGCGATTTGATCCCTTAAGCCTTGAGGATTACTAGCCCAAAGCAGATAATCTGACTGATTAAAGGTAAACTTATTGAATAGAAAACCTGACTTTTCTTCTTATTTTTTTTTTCTTAAGTTTTGATACTAAGTCATTTTAGAAAATCAGAGTGATATTTAAAATAAGAATTAGGCATGAACAGATATTTTGCAAGTGAAAGTAGTAGTTTATATGTCTTTTAAGAATGTTTCCCAAGTGGGAACTCTGTCAATGAGTAATCCAAACAATTGTGAATTGTCAATTGACGGTCAAATAACCAAAAGTGTCAAAGTTGTTAAAGGCGAGTTTTAGTTTTTAAATGCATATAAAATACATTTCTTATTGTGATTTTTATTCAACTACTTATAAACCCGTTTCTCATTTCTGAGATCCCAGTCAATTTAGCTCTCACTTTTCTTGTTGCAATTTGTGATTGCAATTTCTTAATTTTAGTTATTCTCTTTTAAAGTAACATGTATAGAAATAAATTGTTGTAAATTTCATTTAAATATTCAAATCTTTGAGCTTTCACAAAATCGCAGGAAGAGTTATATTTATTTGTATTTAAGAATAATGGATTGTTGATATTCAACCTTATATAAATTATGTATGTTAATAAATGTCCAAGTTAAATTATTCTTTAAAAATTTCCTAGGTTGATTTAAGACTTACCTTATTATTCTCATCACATTTTTAAGAACATAATAGTTTGCTTTAATGTATAGTGATTTTCATAATTGAGATTACATTTATTTAAATTTTTGATTGTCAGTGTTGAAATTGAAATGCATATTTTTCAGCTTTTGTGTCATTAAAGTATTTATCATTTTGTTCTTCAAAGCATTAAAGAAAGTAATAAATAAAGATTTTATCAAAACAAATGTTTGATAATTCAAAAGAAAACTTTTTATGTATTTGAAAGATTACATACTGAACCTTTGAAAAACAAAAAGTTAATTTTGAAAAACGTTGTTGATAAGATTAATCGAAAAAATAACTATGTAAAGTTTTAAATATTTGTATTCAAAGTTGGTATTTGTCTACTTTTAATTGCTAAAAAAGGAATATTGGAACCTGTTTTATAAAGGAATAGCATTGTGAAAAGTAAAGAAAGTATTTGGATAAAATATAAATTACTCAAAATTTAAAAAGAATGGTGCATTGGCAAATAAAGCAGGAATAGGCAATAAGAATAATATTAATAACTGATCAGATAAATAAGCATTAACTCTGAATAAGTGTTCCTGAAGTTTCTTCAAATATATCTATAATTTTGGGTATGTTTGTTTCTGCAGAAACAGTTGAAAGGATTCTTGTAATAATAGGAATAAATAGAAATACAGTTGAACCATTACATTTGGCAACATTAAAAGTATTTGCAATTTTAGAGATTTTCAGTTATGAAAATTTGATATTTTTGTTAGCAACATACATAGGTGCAAACCATTTACAACTGTCTATCCAAAGATCACTATTTGAAATGGGAAGCTTGAAGTTCTGTCAGGAATATCTTAGGGAATTATAACTACATCAGATATAGGAAAGATCTTATTAGAAAAAGAGAGAGAGAGAGATAGTAAAGTCATGGTTTATCTGGATATGTTGAAAAATAATTCACAGGTTAATGCTGTTAAAATATGACTCAGATTAAAATTCTTTCAACAAGCTGTTGATCTCAAGCATTTAGCATTTTCCTCCCAAAGATTACCGTCTCAGTCTCCAAACAATCTTAAACTTTATATTCATTTGACCTGAGTTTTGATAAAAGTTCCATCTAAAATGCTGTAATAAATTATCAGATCCTAAGTGAAGAGCATTTGAAACTAGTGAATAGAATGAGAAGGGGTCGGGGGGTGGGGATCTTTGGACAAATAAAAAATCTTGTAAATTTGAAGGACTGGCAGCTATAAACATGTATTAAAATTAATTGCAGTTGAATGTTGTTCTCTTTTTTTTTATTAGGAAACACTTGTAAGAAGGATCAATATCATAAATTACATACAAAATTGCAATTGGCATTCGAAGATATCAAGTATGTCTTATACAGACACTGTTCTTTCTTGCTCAGTGAAAATAGAATCATGATGAATTATTTTTTCACCGAGCCTAATTATATTTTTGAGTATTGTGAAATGGTCTTATAAGAATATGAAGGAAAGTTAAATATATCTTTCATCCAACTTTTACTTAATGTGTTTAGCAAAAGCAAGGCAATGTTGAGGATAAGTGTCAATTTTCTTTTGCATGAATATTTTTAAATCAATTCATATTACTGAATAAAAAACTTAAAGTGAATATGATTTAAAAAATTTTATTGATTCTCTTTGTTTTACTTCATAAAAAAATACTTGAATTTAGACTAGTATAGAAAGCAAATTTATCCTTAGAAATTATCTTAAAATCTTGTGGACCCTTATGTCTTCTTTGTACAACTGTAAAAATCATAAATTTAACAGACTTATCATCATTATTTAAAATAAATTTGTCATTAAATCAATAATTTTATTCTATAAAAGGAAAATCTGTGCTTATAGAAAATGATCATATTATAGTGTAATCATCAATGATTGCTGAACTTAATATTAAAGGAAGTAATAAAATGCTTAAAATATATTGTTATTGTTATTAAAATATATATATTGCACAATACATTTTTCTTTTGATAACAATTCATTGAATTTGATTCAATTACATTTCATTTTAAATTTTCCTGTATGGAGATATCTATTTTGTATACTTGAATTGAAAAATGTTCAATGCAATTCAAATTTAACAGCAAGCTCTATTTATTTCATTGATGTGCCTAATTGCGATGCTGAATACTGTGAAGATGAAATTATTCTTTTCCTTGAATTTCATAGAATATCTTCTAAAGTCATGGAGAGAGCAGGTTTATCTGAGTTTAAAGGAGAAGGAAGTAGTTCTTTAAAATTATCATGCAATGAGCAGGAGCAGTTTCCATTAGGTGAATTAAATGATTGTATGGATGGAAGAAATAGCCCTGAAAGCAATGTGGTTGTTGAAAGTATTATTGAATGGTAATTAAAGATTTTACTTTATAAAATTACTTGTGAGAAATATGTTAAAAATTGAAACAAAATTTCTATCCTGAAGTAATGTTTTTCTTTTCATTTGTTCATATAATGAATTGTCGAGTGTTTAATATATTATGGCTATTTTATATTTTTAAGGTATATGCTGGAAAACACTTAAAATAACTCATTAGAAATAAAATTTATATTTCTGAAAGGAGTTAAAATTGTGTATTGTATATCTACATTTTAAATAAATTCTTGGTTATAAGGTAAGTAATAAATTGACCAATTTTTTAAAAAATTAATTAAAAAAAAGTTAAATAAATAACTCTTTGGTATTTTTATTATTATATAGTCTTCCAAGTATTATTTGTGTGCTATTTTGAGATTCATGAGATACTCTTCTAGTTGGATTATTTTAAAAAGTATGTTAATATATAAGATTATTTACACTATATTAAAATTCTTTTTTATTAATATTGAAATTAATAGATATTGTTTTCCCTCTGGAATGGATAATTAATAAATAAAAAAAATATCTAGCTCAGTATTATATTAATCAATATATTTAACTAGAAATATTGTCTATAGTTATTAAGAAACTAATGATGGATTCTAAGATTTATTTATTTACTTCAAGACAAGGTATTAGAATTAAAACTGACCCTACAATTTTCAATATCTGTGCAGATGGTTTAAGTTACAAATGATAATCTTGATTAAATATTATATTCATATATATGTTAACAAATATCCTGATTTATTAATTGTTTATATTTATGATTTACAAAAAAATTAAATGGTAATTAAAAATTAAATGTTATAAATATTTATTAAAATATACTTTACAAATGAGAATATCTTATGTTTATTGTTACCAACAACAGATTTGCTTAAAATTTTACAATTATATGAATATTGATTTTTACGGTTCTTTTCTTAGCTTGAGAATATATTTTTATTAAATGGTGGAATTCTAATATATAAATAAAGTTTGTATGTAACTGCTTTAGATTTAAAAAATTAAAGAGAATTGTTAAATTTGTGTGTGTGGGGGACCTCATTGGAGTTAATTTCCCCATTGTCCTGGTGGCTGGGGGTATCCTAGTGGTCAAGGTAACAGACTTGTGGCTGGCGTGTCATGAGTTTGAACCTAGTACCACTTAAGACCTACTGTGTAGGGGAGTGATGCACATTAAATTTGTTGAGAGCTCAAACATCCTCCCATTGGTGTGGTATGGTAGTTAGGAGAGGGGGCTGACAGCTCAGGTGTTGCCCTTGTCACTTGATCATGGTTCAAAATTACGAGGTTCGTTGGCAAAAGCCCTTGAGTAGCTGAACAGTGCGACGTAAATATTCACTCACTCACTCAGGTTCATGAATGAATCTAAAAAATTTGAATACTGGTAAAAAAAATTAATCATTCACTTCTTATTAGCTTTCATTTTAAATTGTTTTTAATTTTGTAAGTATCAGAAATCACACAATAAGACATTTTGTACTATTTTTTTTCACAAAAAAAAGTTGCGAATTTAGGGTGCGGCTTAGATTTGAATAAATATGGTATATACATATATATTAGAGAATAAATGATCAAGGAGACTTGTGGTAAAAACAGTTTATTAGATTTTCTTGTATATTCTTTGCTTTAGGTATTACCATAATTAAAAAGATCTTAAAATTTTAAGTCTTATTTTTCTTGTACTCTACCTTTTTAGAAACTTTTTTTTAATGACCATCTTTGTAATTTTATTCAACTATGTTTTATGTAATGCAAAATTTGTGCAGTTAATTTTATTAAAAAGTAAAATTTTTTTACTATCAATGGGTTTTCATTTAAAAATTAGTTTAAATATTTTTAAGAATGGGTAGCTGTTTCATTCAAATATAAAAAGTTATTCATAGTTTTTGTTCTGAAAAAGGAATTGATAAATTTTTATACTCTGTCAATTCTCATAGTTTAATGCAAAACAATAATTTCCATTTGCTTTTAATTTACTATTGCCTTATACTTGAGAACTAATTGGATTTCTGCAAAGCAAAGTTAGTATACTTATGTTGTGAACTTGAGTTTACTAATTGTATTAATGATTTACATTTATCATCCTCATGATTTTTAGGATTGATGTCAACTAGAAAAATAATTTTGGTTTGGTCATATTTACAGTGTTTCTAAATTTAGCTGGGTAGGATTTTTAGATTTTATCTAGCACCCTTAGTACCTATTTTTGTTTATTTAAGTATTAATCATATTAATCACACAATAATTTATTCATTTTTCATAAAGACATGGTTAACTGTTCTCTTAAAGTTTGCTATTGTATTAATGAAGTTAGTTCCTCTTCCCCCAGTTTTATTTACAGTTAAAATAAAATTATAACCTTTTATTAAATTAAATGTCCATCTACAAAGACTTTTGCATCTATCCGTTTTCAGATTTCGAGTGACACACTTCATTTGTTTACTTTATTTCTGAATTTCTAGATTAATGTTTTCAACACATCACTCAATAAGTCTGGGGTCTAACTAAGAAAAAATTTTTTTATTGAAATTCATCTTTATTCATTGATGTTCTTTCCTTTAGGAATGATACATTCATTCCAATGCTCCTCTTACTTTTCAATGCCTTTTTGTTGAATGACTTGTATTTGCCTGAAAATAGGCCTCAGTTTCACCAATCTTTTCATTTGAGATAAACTTCTTTCCCTGGAGCATCTTTTTGATGTCTGCAAAAAGTCAGTAGTCACCAGAGTTGGATTAAGCTAGTTGGAGGACCCTGGCAGTAAAAGGTTGGAGACCCATGGGCTCAAGAGTCGAAAAACTAAAACAGTCATAAGATTCCCTGAGCTTAAATTATCAAGATAAAGTGTTTCACTAATAATTAAACTCAACAGCTCAAGAAAAACCTTAATTGTATTCAAAAGAATTAAAAACCTTACAAAAAAGCTTACAATTTTGCAATATATCTTTACGTCTAGATTTCTTTTTGACAAATTAATCAATTATTTTTGATGTTTGTACTTTGTCCAAATTATCTCTTTCTATATATGTAATATGGCCTTATTCAATTTGTCATTTTCCATAGTGCTTCTTAAATAATTTTTTTAAAGGGCTTTAAAACTGAAAAATATTTCTAATCTGATGCATTTGATATTGGTAGTGTTAAAAATATTTTCAAAAGTATCTGTACATTTGAGAAAATCGAGGCAAGTTCTCTTGCAACTCGATAAATTTTTGGAAGGGTTTTCATTATATCTTTGTTTTCTTTAGAAAATAGAAAACACTTATCCAATTCATTGTTAAAATTAAAAGATTCATTATCTTTACAAATGTCTTTTAGTTTTCATGCAGCTTTCTTCTTATTTTCTGGTTATAATCTCTTGTCAAAAAACACAGCAAGTGTTTGATAACAGTTTCATTTATCTCAATTATTTGGGATAGTTCTCTTGTCCTGTCATATATGACATACAATTAATTTACTGTGAAATTTTTCCTTTATTCAAAAATTCACAAACGACTTCTTTACTTTTACCGAAAATAATTTTTCACTTTTGCTGCCTGCGAGCTTGTCCAGCATGCTCTTCAAATAAGATCCCTGACAAATCAGTTGTTTCTTGATTTACTATTTCAAATTCATTCCTAAAATTTTGGATATAATTTTCTAGAGAATTTTAATAGTCTAAAAATCCTTTTTAATAATTCACACTCAAGTGATTGCAATGATTTGCTAATAGCATTTATTCTCTGGAGTATGGTATTCCAAATCATGGTCATCAGGGAAATTTCCTATTTGTCCAATGGTTTCAAAAGGGAAATTGCCTCCAGTATAGTGATCTTTTTTTCCTCATTTGTATTACTTGATTTCAGCCAAAACTTTACGTTGCAGCTAAGGCCTCAATTCAACAAGCTGGAAAAAGTTTGCTTTGGACTAGACATCTTTCATCATAGAACCAGTTTGTTTAATTTATTTTTATTAGTAAAATATGCTGATGGAAATAAAAATCCCAACCCTAAGAAGGAGCTGTACTAGATAAACAAAACTTGGTAGGCATGTTTATACATCTGAAAGATATGACTTTGATTCAAACTTCACGTTAAGTGCATAATTGAACAAGCGATTCAGATACACTTAAAATATGCGCAATGAAGTTTGTGAGCATTATTTATCATTGAGATTTTACGTAGTGAGGATAAGGAACCCATTATAAACAGATCACTGGGTTTGAATGAGGTTGTATAATACATGCGAAAAAGGTGGATTTTCTTTCCACAATATTTCAGAAATACTTGGTAGGAATGTAACCACTGTGCATGATTGTTGGCAGCAGTAGTCATGGGAAAGCACTAACTACCTCAAGAAAATTGGATTCAAGCATGCACAGGTCATCACTGACAGAGAATACCACCATCAATGGTGTAACGTACACCCTCCAACCACCGCATTGCTGGGGGCCCAGGGTTCTAGGGAGCCCTAAAGCCTGACTGATGCCAAGTATCTACCCTTTGTAAAATCCAACTTGGGAGCCCAAAACCTGATTTTGCAGGGGCCCCCAAATGTCCTCCATTACGCCACTGACCACCATATACCTCGCATGACATTGCAACATCATAGTGCATCTGCAGTAGAAATGATAGCCTTGTTGTGTGTGTGTGTGGCACCAAAGTGACACAGTAAACTAACAAATCGATTGCTTGAGGAATAGTTCCAAGTCAGATGCCTTGTAGCGTTTGTACCAATAGCTTCAAATCACTGACATCTTTGACTTCAGCGATGCCATACTTGAACTCATTGGAGAGGGAAATGGCTATGTGTCGAGTTCTCCGATCAAAGCTGTTTCTGTCTTGGTGGCAATGATGACTGTATATTGATTAGAAGGCCAGATCAGAGCCACCAAACAACCTTTCTGCAGCCTTGACATACTGGGCCTGCACCTAGAGCTATGGTCTTCTGAGCAATTTTTTTTATAACATGTTCACTCTCGCCGTCTCATTATGCTGTAATGTCTGGTACAATCGATGCAAATGATTCAGAAAGACAGCTTCTTTCTAAATCTTTAAACAACTATTTAATATCACACAGTTTAGTTTTTCGAATTTTTGCGAACTAGAAATCTGTTTTAACAAATCTCTATTCACGCTCTAATTCTAATCTCAATCTCCCCGCTCCTCTCAGATCTCGTTCAGTTTTAAAAAGTTGTTTTCTTTTCCTGTCATTGCCATCCTCTCTATAAAATCTTACTGCAAACTTGTACGTCAGCCTGGGGATTCAAACTGTTGCACTTCCATTTCAGAACATGTTTCAAAGGGTGTTTTTCAAGAAGATAACATGTGCCCTCATGCCCTGTTGTAACCCAACATGCTGTATAGAGTGTCAACATATTACTGTAACCTTCTAGATCACAAGATCTTTCTCCAATCAATTAAGATTGGGACATCATTGAATGTCAACATCAGTGCCATCCACAAAAAGAATTAAATTAACCCTGAAAAATTAACCTACCAAGTGCAATAGACATGAAATTCCCCTCCACAAATTGATAGATGTTACCTGTATGACACATTGTGTGCACATTTACATGCTTGCAGGAAGGTCTTAAGACTTGGGCCAACTGGACCCCAGGGCCTCGGCCACAATGGGGGCCTTGTCTTATTTTTGACTTGAATAATTTCAATGGTCAAATCTTATTTCCAGTTGTATTCTCCGAAAAACTGGGAATTTTGGATGATATGCCAAATAGCTACATGTGATGACCTTTGTCCATGTATATGCCTAGGCCTTTCACATACACCATCATTACTCATTCAGTCAAAAGGCAGTAGTGTGTCCTGCTGGTTTATGTGATTGTAAGCCATGCACATTTATTTGTTTTGGGTTATTGTTTATATGCTTTTGACTGTATATGCTTTGTACTATCTACTTTTAAGATCCATAGGTACATTTGTGTAGGGGCCTAGGGCCTACTTTTGCATAGGGGCCCAGGGTCTCAAGGTGTCTGAATGCACCTGCATGCTTGTATTCAAAATTCTGATGGTTACACTGGTTATTAATGTACCACCATTTCACATTTGAAAGGGCTCTTCTCATGCTTTTATTAACCTGTAATTTTGAAACTTGAATCAATTAAATAGACAAACGTATTATGGAGTGTGGTCAGTCTACTATGTATTTTTTTTTATTTTGGTGTTTTTTTTCCTGTCAGTGTAAGATGTATCCGAGAGTAGCTAAGCACGGCTATGAACTGAAAACAAACTTGTTTGACTTGAATAGTATTCATTTGTACAAAAAAAAAACGCATGTAAAAATTTTGTACATATTTCAACACTACAGATATACGGAGGGAGTGTTATATTAACGTCGCACTATAAAGCTGCAAGATGGTTAATGGCGATGAAACTCGTATTTTCGAACCATATTCAATTAATGAAGACGACACCTGAGATGGCACCCTCCTGTTCTCACACCATACCAATGAAAGGACGTCTGAGCCCTCGACAGATTTAACGTCCTGCAGCTTTCTCTACACAGCAGGTCTTCAGTGGCACAAGGCTCAAACTCATGACACGCTAGCAACGAGTCTGTGACCTTGACCACTAGGCTCCCACAACCACACAGATATACCAAAGAAAGATGGCTAGTGTTGCTACATGGCTGAAATATGTGGTAATCATTGGGGTTGCAAATATCGGTATATCTATTTTTTTTTTTTGCATGTTTGACTTCTAACTGGAGTCCATCAAGCTAAGGGGCCCCTAGGTCAGCCACCCGTTTAATTCACCTTTGAGAGCCAGATCTGGAGAGTATGGTAGGTGAGGAAGCAGCTCAAAGTGTAATTTGTTCAATTTAATCATTGTTTTCATTAATTTGTGACACTGGTCATTGTTTTGGTGGAACAGCACTTTTTTCTTTTGCATGTGAGACTGTTTTTATTTATTTCTATACTCTATTGATCCAATAATGCCATATGATATTAATCGTTGATGGTTGTACCTTTTTCAAGATATTCAATGAACAGAATACCATGTGTGTCCCTAAATATGGATGCCATGACCTTGGCAGCTTGCTGACTTTTGTTTATGATTATTTTGAATGATTTTAACTTTTTTGTTGTCCACTCAACTGACCATCTTTTTGATTCAGATGTGAGTAGTGGATCCATGTTTCATTCATATACCAACATAAGAAATCCTTTTTTTCTTGCTTGAACAATTCCAAACAGTGCTTTGAATCGTCAGCACTTTGTTTTTTGGTCCTGTGTGAGGAAACATAACACTCACTTTGAAAGCAACTTACTCATGCTCAAATACTTATGTAAAATTGTATATAAACGCTCTACCTTCTGATATTTTTAAGGTGTCAGCTATCTCATCCAACTTGACTTAAGGGTTTTTCAAAACTATTTTATGGACTTCTTTGTTTTCCAGAACAACTACCGATTTTGGGTGACCACATGATTCAGTATCATCAGTGTTTGTGTGATCACATATAAATTCAGCATGCAAGTCAATATTAGTTAATTTCTCTGGTATAGATTCTGCATAATGTCTGTCAAGCCTCTGTTTGGCTTCAAAAGTATTTTTCCCCTTTAAAAAGTGTTTAATCAATGCATGAAATTGTATTTTATCCATTGTTTTGAAAATTACAAAACTGGAGTCACTAACACCACTGTAACCTGTAAACTAATTGTCAGACTGTCATGAAATTTTGACATGTATCATTTTAAGGCTGGTACTTATAATGTAGGTCTGTCAGCAGAGTGTTACCGTTATGTGTCAGACCACTGACTTATTGAGTGGTGTCTTAGCTATGTAAATCATTAATTTAGAAAATATATATTATAATGGATTTTATTTCGAAGATTTATTTTTGTTAGCTTTGTGTAATTGTGTCTTAATAATAACTGGCTAATTACTGGCTTTCAAAATTTAATTGTGTGGTTTTCTAGATTATTAAAAAGTTGCATTGCTACGAGTATATATATAAATAATTAACTCTGCTAATGTATAGAGCCAAGTTTCAAATATATATTCCGTTTTTTAAAAAAAATGAATACATATTTTTAAAACTAGATTATTTCCAGGTGCCTTTATCAAAATATATTTGAAGCATAGTATACAGTGTATAATGTTCTAAATATACATTCTTTCTTTTTATAGCACTAGAAATGGTGATGTTTTGCATTCTCTAAGTGGCATATATGCTGAAATTTTAATAGTTATAACTTCAGCTTCAATTCTTGCAGAGATATTACCAGGCTCTTTGCCTTTGTTTTATTTTCATGTAAGTTTTAATTAATATCTTAATGTATATCAGCTGCCATTTAAATTTTATTTCTGAATTAATTTTATGCATTTGTATCTATATGTAATCTTATTTGTAATTTTATTTGTTGTCTTTCTTAAGTTTTCTGGAATATTTTTATTTCTACAAGTAATATATAAATTGTCTATTTTTTATGGTCAGTTTAAATTTTAATGGAAATATATATATAGCTACTTATTTGTTCAAGACATATTCAAACAAGCAGTGTTAAATTTTATTTTTTTATCATGTGAGAGATATATTAGGTAGTCTTGAAAAGAAAACATATAAAATTTAGAGCATTAAATTTAAATGTTTTTATACATAATCAAGATAATTAATTATATATAATGCTATAAAATGTTTGTCCTAGTAGTTATCTTTTGTGTAATTTTCTCAAAGTTTTAATCTTGTTTTTTCAAAATGTAACTAAATATTTATTTCCATTTTGCTTTGGAAGTAATTTATATACTTTTCATTTTATTGAGCAAAACTAGGAAAGCATTGTCAACTTAAGTCATTTTACTTTCAAAACAAACATTTTTCTTTTCTTCCTTTTACTCATAATTTTTAAAAAAATGTTTTTTACAATGGTATGAAAATAAAAGGAAGTATATGAAAAGAAGTAGAATTTGTGTCAAAATGTATTTCTTCTTGGATATTGTATTTTGTTGTCCTCTGGCTTTGTAAATGGCATATATATGGTTCACTAAGTGAATTTATACATGGAGATGCCAACAGTATTTTTAAATTAAAATAATTTAGGGATCATTATCTTTCCTTACTTTCCTTTTTATGCACTGTTTTGTAGTATGTCACATTTCATATCAAATTATAAAATGTTTAATTTTATTTTCAATTCTAGGAGTACCTATTCCTGTATCTTTTTAGCGTAGGAATTATGATTTTTGTAATTACTCTTTGTGTTATGTTTCATCGAAGATTTTCTGATAATTCTAAAAAAAATGTTGGAAAATTGCCATCCCTCCCTCCAGAAACAAGACGGGAGAAACGTATTACGAGCATAAATACATTTTTTAAAGTTGGGGTTACTGGTATGTATATTAACAGCTTCTTGGAACTAATTTGTCAAATTGCAAATATCTAATTCACAAAAAAATAATTGATTAAATTGTTAGAAACAGGGAAATTCTTGCGACTGATTTTGCTAGTGATGTAGTGTTTTTTTTTTAAAAAAATTTTTTAATTAAAGAAAATTTTTTGTTTTTATGATAAATTATGCAGGAACAAGTTAGAAATCTCATTTTCATTGTGTGTACAAAATTTGTACAAGTTCTGATTAGTGGTAATAATCAGAAAAGAATATAATTAAATTCTTTTGAAAAAAATGATTTAACATTTAACTTTTAATAGTTATTAAAATTAACCATGAACTTTGAATGGTTAAATAATTTTTTTTTTTCTATTCACCCAATGCACAGTAAATGCATTTTTTTTTTTAATTTTAAATGACAGGGTTTTTTTGTGAAAGATTAATTATAATCTTTATTTCCATGCATAGGTAAACTTTCATTTTGATTTAAACTTATTTAGTAAACTCATCTGATGTTTAGCATCTTTATGATATGGATGTGTAAAAGTGGGGAGGGGGAGTGAAATGGTTGATAAGTATATAAATATTTGGATGCGAGTCAATTGTGTGTGTTTATTAATTTTAAAACTGTTACATGATTGACAGATTATAAAATAAATTGGTCTAATGAATAGATGTAACTATAGAAAATTAAAGTTATATTATGCAATATTTGATTGTATAGTAAAATATAGTTTTTGTATCATAAAAATAAATAATTAATTTTTTTTATTAAACAGCATAAAAATTAAAGACAAGAAAAGAACTACAAGTGAATTATTAATTATGGTATACATGCACTCTTTTGGCCAATAATGCTATTTTAACTAGATGCAAATTCAAAGTGCTGAGCAAAATATGAAATTTTGAGTATAATTCTCTTGAATGAAAATATCAGAAAGATTGAGCTGTATTACTTTCAGCTTTTTCATTGCTTTTATGGTCTTATATTAGTATAAGGTTTGAATAGGGAAAAAATATGACATGAGATTGTCGAGCTTTTTTTATTATAAGGTATCATACTTTGTAGGGTAGAATATTTTATTTTTGATTGCGTAGTGAATGAAATAATGGTAGTATGTAATTAATAGCTTAAAAGAAAATTTGTCTGTTAATAATTATTTGATGAAGGATCACACAAAATATAACTTCATTTTATTTTAGTTTGTGTGAATATTTTTTCTAGTTTATATATTTGAATTCTTTTTGATTGTACATGCATCCCAATAAAACAAATTAATTCAAGTATAAAATTGAGGGCAATATATTTTAGAACTTTTATAATTGATCTTGCAAACTGATTTGAAATGATCTGGTTGCCATACAAAGTTTATCAACTAATGAAACTTAGCTTTATATTGGGTTGGAGGGAAAGTTCTGTCGTATTTTAAATAGGCAGGTTATTTTTCTTGTAAATAAAATAAACATCTGGCTAGTGAGGCATTCAGATTTTTTTTTTTGTTTTTGTTAGCTGCTGTATAATATAAAAGGAATCTTTTTTACCGTTCATTATTTATTTGTAATATTTAAAGTGAAAAACATGTCAGTAGATAAAGTGCATTTACAACACTGCATTTTGTATGAATTCCAAAAAGGAAGCAATGCATCGGTTGCATGTAAAAATTTGTGCGGTATTTGGAAAAGATATTGTAAATGTTGGTACTTGTCAAAGATGGTTTAGCGAATTTCGTTCCGGGGATCTGAGCCTCCAAGAAAGTGATCGATCTGGACGACCATCCAAAATCGATAATGATGTTTTGCGATCCATGTTGGAAATTAATCCACATTTAACAAATTGAGAAATTGCAGAAGAGTTAAGCATTCATCATACAACTGTTGGAGATCACATTAAATCTCTTGGGTTTGTGTTAAAGCAAAGTGTTTGTTTGGGTTCCACTTGAATTAATGGAAAAAAATTTGTCTGATCGTGTAAGAATGTGTTCATCACATCTGATTAGACACAATGTGGAGCCGTTTTTGGACAAGCTGATTACTGGAGATGAAAAGTGGATTCTTTACGAGAATATTAAGAGAAAAAATCTTACTGCATACCAGGAACATCATCAGCAACAGTTCCAAAACCAAGTATCCATCAACGAAAAGTACTGCTTTGTTTGTGGTGGAATAGGAAAGGTCCAGTGTACTACGAGTTTCTGAAACAGGGGAAAAGCATCAACGGGGATCTGTACTGCAATCAGCTGCATAAACTGAATGCAGCTATCAAAGAAAAAAGGCCAGCCTTAGCGTCCAGAAAAGGAATAGTGTTCCACCACAATAATGCTCAACCGCATACTGCAATGGTGACACAACAAAAACAATGCGTTAGGATGGGAAGTCCTTGGTCACCCACCTTATTCACCTGACATTGCACCATCTGATTATTACCTGTTCAGCTCCCTGCAAAATTATGTAACGGGAAAAAAATTCAAGTCTTTTGAAAGTGTTTCTAAGGCAGTTGCAGACTATTTTAACTCCAAGGGTGAGAACTTCTACAAAACAGAAATTTATATGTTACCTGAAAGATGGAAACAAGTTGTAACAAATAATGGAGCATATATAATTGATTAATATTAACTACACATTTTTATAAATGCATTAAAATATTTTCTTTAAAATACGACAGAACTTTCCCTCCAACCCGATATATATTAGTTCATGCATGCATTTTGTTACTGAAATAGATGTAGAAAATGTAGGAAATCATGTGTATCATTCACACGAAAAACAAACAGCATACAGTATAATTTAGCATAAATATATTTATTATTTTTTCTTGATTTTACCCTTCTGTCAGAAAATGGAACCTTTACTTTCTTGGGATTCCATTTCATGAAATCTAATTCAATTAAAATTTTTAATATTAACTTGGAATAATTTAATACTTTTTGATTTTAATTTTTTGTGAACCTCACATGCAGTATTTGTAGAGATATGTGTACGATTCAGACAGGTTCTTTTTTACCCACCTTAAAAGAAATTTTCCTATTTTTTTTTGGTGAAGAATAATATATTAAAGAATGTGTATAACATGTAGGAATTACAAAACATTAAAAAAAAAGGCATATTAAAATAATAAAGATTACATGATTTTGGAAGATAAAATTGCACTTTTTATTATTTTAGAGTAAACTCAGATTGGTGAAGTTACTGGAATCAAATTAGTTTTCTAATATTTTTGCGTCACAGTCCTAGTGCTAACATAGAATGTACATAGATGGTTAACATAGGGTAATAAGCTCTTATAATAGAATATTAAATATGTTTGCAATATGAAAGGTGCTCACATAAAGAGGTGGTCAGTTTTGGAGCTTTTAATACATGTGGTAAATTTAAAGTAATTATTCTTTTTTTAATGAGTTTTATGTTCAAAATATTAGACCAAGTTAATATATTGTCAACCAGATCTGTTAGATGTTAATTTGTAATTGCTGGAATTAATTTTTGCTTCTCATTGTTATGAGATTTATTTTTAAAAATTTGATCAGTTGAAAGGTTTATCCAAAACTGTGTAAACAGTTCACCAAAATTTTCAGATTTAATTAAAACTCGATAAAGATCAAATACTTGAGAAAGATTTGAATGCAGTTTTTTCTAAATCTAGTATGTTGTAGATGTGCTCATAAGTAGGTATTTAAAGTACTTTTGTATTAATTGAATAGAAGTTTTAGAAGAAAGAGAGAGCTTCATATATATTGTAACTTTGTTTTTTGACTAAAATGTTTATATTTTTAAAAGATTGTTTTAACTACTGTAAATTGCTTTCAAAATTATTATACTTAATATAAAAAAAAGGGAAATGCCATTACACTATTTTTTTTTTCGTTTTTGTATTTAAAGGCCTTATGACACATTCATGTATTTGAAGCAATTTTTCTTTCAACCTACGATTTCGAACAATTTTTACTCAATTGCCATAGTAACGGCTTCAAACAACTTCTTGCTAGTGAGCTGAAAAAGTTGTTCGAAATTAAAATTGTGCTCCAAATTTCAGCAAATAGGGTTCTTCGTCTCCTATGCAAAAACAAGATGACAGCCTTGTCTTTGTCAAGCGCAGTATCAGAAAAAGTACGTATTACAATGGAACGAAATGATGGATAGCGCTTTGATTGACAAAGTTGAATAATTTCCATACCTATGGAATCCTAAAACCCCCCATTTCGCAAAATGATTTTAAAAAATTAACGATCGCACAGTTGCGAGTAATTTTTTAATGTGGAGCTAGAGCATGGGTGACGTCAGAGCATGTCGTTTTGGTTACGGCAACCCTTCACCTTCAGCTGCTTCAAAAAATTGGGCCAAATGGTTGCTCCAAAAATGCATGTGTGATAAGGCCTTAACTATTACTTTTATATTGACAATTAATTAGTTTTGAATGTTAATCCATTTTCATTTGGCTTTCAGAAATTTCTCAATTGCATGGGAAAGCGTTGTTATTTTTCTGATAGTTTTGTAATCATAAGTGAAAGGGAGTTAGTTTCTTTTTCAAATTTTGAGTACATAATTATGTCTGCTTTTAATGCGCTATTTTAACATTCTAACAGTACGTTCATATATGGTTTTTCCTTTCTAAGCTAACTACTGTAAACATTACAAGTGCTACTTCTCAAGAAAAGTATGGAATTAATTCACAATAATTCATCAGTCTGGTAATATGGTATTGGTATGTTTCTTTACTAAAAGATGGTTTTCTGCATGTTAGAGGCATTCTATATGGATTGTAGCTATAGTTTTCTTTCACCTGCACATCTTCCCCATCCACCCATGAGCTTTTGTTTTGTTCTTATTTTGCATGGTATTGAATTTGTATTTATTTACAAATAATAGGGTCTAGCTTAAAGCCATTTCTGTTTCTTTGTTCTCAAATTGTTTTAAAATTTTTGTAATACATTTTAAATTGTTTGTCTTTTTTAAAAATATTTGAAACTTTATATTTTTATTTGCTTTTATAGAACTAATTGCATAGCATTTTCTTAGCATTTTGCAAACATTCTCATGTTTTAAAAAGAGCAAACTTGATCGCAAAATTCTTGTATATATTAATATATAAGAGTATTTGCAAAAAATATAGATGCTATACAGCAAATTTTGCTGCATTTGCAAAATAAAGAGGAAATATATTGTTTAGCTTTCTTTCTTATTTTCATTAAAGCATTTTCTCTTCTGGAGAGAATGAATTCTGCTATGAGTAATAAAAAGTAAAGGCTTGTTTTTGTGTTGCTATGATTGATTTTGTATTTTTGTTTAAGAGATTTTATTTGTATCCATATTTAAATGAAAAAATAGTTTTTATATTTTTACATAAAGTAGTGTTATTTAAGTATTAAATATGCTTGGAACTATGTAATTGTACATTTATGGAATGTATATTAAATGTCTTAAATTTGTCGAGTTACTTTTATTAAGACTTATATTTTTGAAGATTTTATGCATAGCTCATCATAAGTTTTTATGCATTTAATTAAAAATTTTGTCTGGAAGTTTCAGAGAATAAATGAGAAGAGTTTCATTTCTTCTATTCCTGTTTTGTTATTTGATGTATTTTTTTATTAAAAGCTGCCATCTTTTATGCTTTATGCATAAAATTTGTGCTTTTCAACCTTCCATTACACTTTTTATGCCTAGATTGTTCATTTTATACATTTTCGCAGAATTTCTGTCATCCACCAAATCTTCCCTACAGCTCTGTTATATTATTTGCAGTAGTAGAACCGAAAAATAAGTTGATTAAAAATAGTTGTTCAGGTTTTAAAGATTCATGAAGTTTGTCCTTTCTGCATATCATATTTCATTAACTATTGGTTTCTTGTTGATTCATAGGTGCATTTCCATTAAGCGAAGCATTATTTTTTTCTTCTGTAGCAACTTTCTATAACTCAACTTTATTTGTGCTTTGCACATGTGTATTTCTGGCGGTGTGATTTCTATATGAACTAGTACCAACATCACGTGAAGTCGATCGTTTTGGCGTGATTGGTTAAGTACTCGCGTGCGGAACGGAAGGTACCCAGAACGAACCTTCCTCCTTCATTGGTGACCCTGGCCGTGCAAAGGAACCGCACCCTTCACGCGCCGCTGTCGTGGCGCCATCTAACCACTGCAAAAGCAACCAAGCCGTCAAACATTGACGCAAATAAGCCGTTAATTCTCAAAGTCGTCTCACACAAATGACGCAATCAAACCGTCACACAAATGACGCAATTCTCAAAGCCGTCTCGCACGAATGACGCAACTGCTTACATGCTCGCCACGAATATGGTATCGTTTGTTCGCCTTTTCGCCGAAATACTGGCAGGGGAGTATGTGGTGGTGTGATATCTATATGAACTAGTACCAACATCACGCGACGACGATCGTTTTGGCGTGATTGGTTAAGTACTCGCGTGCGGAACGGAAGGTACACAGAACGAACCTTCGTCCTTCATATTCTTATGCTTTCTATGGGCAATCGAATTTTCTTTGTTGTCAATTAATGCTTACTGTGTTATCTACTTAGATTACTTTCACATGCAAAAAGAATGGAATAAAGAGAACTTTAATTATATTACTGCTTCCCAAAAGGGGAAAATATTTATTTTGTGATTCATGCATTTCTTATGGTGGCTAACATGAAGGTCCTGTCAGGTGAAAACTCGAAAGCACTTCACAAATAAGAAATAGAGAAGCACTTGTGTGTTTTTTTGGAACGAAAATGTTGTCAGATGTAATAAAGGCTAAAGTATTGTGGGATATAATGTACCTTTGACTACAGCTGATCATTCTGGTCCTCCCTTTGGAAAACATTTCCAGCCTGATGTCTCTGAGCAGTATAGATGTGTAAGAGCTAAAACAACTGCTGTGATTAATGAATTATTTTATTGTAGGAAAGGGTATAAGATTCGGTGCATGAAAAAGGTCCTTTTGCAGCAACATCTGATGGTGATAATAATACAAACTACAATTATATCCCATTGTAGTCACTTACTTTAATCCTGTGAAATGTTTAGTTCAAAGTGGCTTTGTGGTCGTGGTATCCAAGTTGTAATGATCACAATGTCATGACAGGCATTGTCAACTCGCAGGTTCAAAACCTAGTGTCACTGAGGACCTACTGCATGGAAGAGCTGATACATGTTGAATCTGTCAAGGCACAAAGTTCTTTCATTAGCGTGGTTGGGGAAAAAAATTTTTTTTGGGGGGATGGGGGTGCCAGCTCTGATGCTTTCCTCTTGTGGCTCAAAATTACGAGGTGCATTACCAATAAGCCTAATGTTGCTGTAGAGCTCCGATGTTAGTAAACACTCATTCAAAGTGGCCTTTTTGCTATTCCTAATTTGTTTGGAAATTCCATCAGGGAAGATGTTAGCCAACTCATTATAGATGAATTTAAAAATTGTAGGATACCCTTACAACATTTAGTTTCATTTATGGCAGGTAATGCAAGGCAGAGGGAGTTGCTACCTAGTTAAAGAAAAAAAAAAAGTACAATCTTAATTATTGGTTGCTCATGTTGTTTAATACATTTGGTATCAGAAAAGGGGGCTTCTTTGCCTTGAAAAGGTGAAGAGATACTCATAGATATATTCTACAATTTAAAGCTTTGAAAATTTTTAAGTAAAAATTTTAAAGCATGTATGTATTCAATGGTTATCACTTGTTCATAGTCTTGATGTCAACTTCTAACTTGATCCTCAACTGCTGTAAGTGTAATATTTTTTTAATAAATATAATGTAAAAATAGTATTATTTCACTTTTTTTTTTTTTTATAAAAGCCTCATTATTATTAAGTCTACTTTCTTGTATATAACCATATAGATGCCTTTAAATTTACCTTAGTGTATGAGTGTTGATACAAAAGTAGAATTTTCTCTAATTTTCTTATGAAAATACCTTCATTGGAAAACTCTTTTCATTGTTATTAAAATATTTGCATATCATGCACTATATTATACAAAATTTTAAGTATTTCTGTGTTGATAATTTGTTTGAAATGTCATTCATGCATTATTTTAAAAGTTCCCTTGAAATGTTGATCAAACATTATTTTACACTTTGTCATTTTAAAAAGTTGACATGTATGTTTATATTTTATACAGTCACTTAAAAAAAAAAAATTCTAATTTTATGCTGTTGAATTGAAATTTTCATAATCATTAGCATATCTTCTAAAATTATTGTCTACTAATTGTAATACATGTGAATTAATATGTATCAAATGTTTTGTATGCAGTGTTTGGCAGCATTGTTCTTCTTACTTCTTTGTTGGAAGTAGTATCAATTTTTATTTCACCTAATAAATGTATGAGCCATGTCAGTGCTGTTCAACCTCTGCTACGTTGTATCTTTATATTGTTCCAGATTTATTTCTTGAAGAACTCAAAGGTAGGCATCAATACATTGTTCAGTATATACTTATCAGTGATTAAGAAATATCTAGTTTTTTTCTTATATTGCAAAATTAGTTAACATTAAATTAGTTGTTCAGAGTATTCAACTTAAGTATTTTAAGGCTTTTCTGGGTGGAACTAAAATATTTTGTAAAAATAGTTTGATATATAGTTAAAAAATAGATTTGATTAAAAATGAAGTATTCCCAGAGGTAACGTAACTTAATTGTTCCAAAAGTTTATATGTTATTTAAATGCTTCTATAGATTTTTCCCAGTTTCACTAATATAATCATACTAACCTTTTATTTTGGAATTGGTAGTTTTAGTGTATTTTTTTAAAAAAATTTCTTGTTATGTAAGAGGAGTAGACATTTTTTTTAAAAAGCGTTCAAAATAAATGTTTGTAGTTCTGTTAGCATTTATTATATTCATGTAAAATATACAAATAATTTCCTCAGTTGTTTGTACAAAATGATTCTCAACCTTTAATATTCTGCATGTACAATTTTTATTAGTATAAAACAGGGATGCATAACCTACGGCCCGCGAATGTCTTATTATAAAAGAAGAGGAATACGAAAACAGTATTACAGCAAATAATTGTTTACACTTGTTCATTTAGTTTTTTTCGGTTTATTACGCGGCTTTTCAATATGTTTCCTTCATGGCTATCTGCGAGTACGAATTTTCGTATAGGAGAAGCTCACGGACGTGATCACCGGAAGCCATTATTTCTTCCATCGCATGGTCTGGATGCAGAGAATGTCGAAGAACAAATGCGTATTCACGCACGTGTGCCGGAACAGTCTCGATTCGAAATTATGCTGAGCCAATCAAAAGTACCTATCGAATTCACGTTTTTCTTCGTGGTGAGTGTTACAAATAATAACTTTAACTTCTACTTAGCTGCAAGGATCATTCTTTTAAACAACCCCCGTGGTTTTGCTAGTAGAATCAATTCATTTTTCAATTGATAAATAACGTAAAGAGTTTTTAACACAAAAACTATGTTTATTTTAAAACCAGCTGAAAACTAAAAATTTTGCACACTTTCCCTACTGTCAAAAAATGCATGAAAAATTTCCACACATGAAGATGCAGTATGAGGAACAAATTCAAACCTTGCGCGATGCATTTGCTGATCGGTTTTTAGATTTAAAAAAGTGCCAAATAAAAATTGATGTCTTTTCTTCTCCATTTTCTGTTGGTACAAATCTAGTAGATGAGAGTATGTAGTTAGCCTTAATTGATTTACAAAATTCTAATGTTATCACAAATCAATTCTAAGAAAAATCGATATTAGAATTTTATAAAAACTTACCGGAGGATTTTTCGTGCTTAAAGCGAAATGAAGCTGCATGTGCCACTTTCTTTAGCAGCACTTACGTTTGTGAGCAAACTTTCTCACTAATGAATTTATACATATCAAAAATAAGAAATAGAATAGCAGATAAGAACCAATAATATTCCGGTGGTGGTTGCAGGTTCTTTGTTTTAACTGAAATTCCATTATTTACCAGGCACAAATAAAGTCAGTCTATCTTTAATGGCTAAAGATTTATTGTTCCATATACAGCCACACAAACCAAGTACACCTTTTCAACAAAACTAACTACTAAACATTAAATTTAATTACAACCATTTTGTTTCAATACTAGCAAGAGTAACTGCCATTTGCCTCTCCTCTTCATGTTGTACTGTTCTCTTCTCTTGATTCTGACGGCAGTGCCACCTATATAGTTTTTTAATGCCTGGCTGAATCTTACAGAACCTTTCTTCTGTTCTACGTATTACCACAACAAGTCTTAAGCCTAACATAAATCAATAACTTCAAATGTTCAGTCCCAGCCATCTCATTAAATTTTACAAATTTTAAGTTTAATTTTTTTAAAAAATTTAAATTGTGTTCTCTGTATAGTTAGCAAAACTTTTCCCCTGTTAAATAATTTCAAGTTTGTCACCTTTTTAGCAGGAATCTTTTTTTAGCTAAAGTATTTTAATCATTCCGTAAGTGTTTCGTCCATTTATCAACTGTATAATATGTACATAAGTAAAGTAATAACTGTAATAAATGCGTATTGTCATAAAACACAGTGTTTTCATATTTGCCAGCGCATAATACTTTGGCCCTCGATATGATCCTATTAATTTTTTGGCCCCTCATTCTAAAAAGGTTGTGCACCTCTGGTATAAAATAAATGGAATGATTAATTTTCGTAAATTAGAATTAAAATTTTTTTGACATTGCCTTGGAATGTGTTTTAAAATTGTGAAATTAAAATCATAATTTGTATTGTTTTTGCAAATTTATCTAAATTTTTCTTTGAATTATGCATATTTAAAAATTTTCTTTAGGAAGTTTTGGATGTTTTAGGATGCATTCGAACTCTAGCTCTTATGCACCTATTTGCAACGAATATTGCTGCATGGATTCGATTGTTATTATGGGAAGGTATGAAAGATTGGGAAGTAGCAGTGCATGTCAAACACAATTCAAGTGTAATTTGGGATAAAAATGGATTGAATTTTACAGTTCATGCTTTGGAATCTGACATAAATGCTGAAAATATTAGTATGCACTATCCCAGTCATGTAGTACACTGTAAGTTTAAAGCATTTTTTTAAAATTATTTTATCGTGTCCTTATTAGGGTTTCTTTTATAAAAGTTCTCTATGAATCTTACACTTTTATCTGCTTAATATTGGTTTATTTAGCCATTTATTCAAAAGAAAATTGATTTGATAAAGACATGCTAATACAAAATATTGTATGTGTATATATGTGAAGTAATGGAATTTTGAACAAAATTGATCAATTGTTTCTAGGTCATCTTTTATATTACGTTTAGTCAAATATATGATGAAGATTTCTAAACAAAGTTTTAAATATGAATTAATCTGAATTTTTTTTTTAGATATTTAAATCTATGATATTTATAATTAGAAAAAGAAAAGGATTAGTTGAAGATCATAATATATTTTTGTATGATGACCTTGAAAAGTATAAGACTATTTTATGTTCTTAATATAACACATGCTTCTGATTGAATTTTCATACAGGAAAAATTGAAAACATAAGCACTTATATGTTAGATAATATATTGCTTCCCCTAGTATGTACTACCTAATTTAAACTTTCTTTGATTTGACATAAGTACTTTATATTGGTGTACAAAATTATCATTAATGTCAATACGTAAAATCTTATAAATAGTATATTTTTACTATACGCTCAAATTATTCTGAATATTATTTTATATAATGCTTATATTTGTAGACTTTTTGGAGTTTTCCCTGAATGTTTCATTGCTTAATATATATAAATTTGTTTTCTAGATACATCAAATTGTTGGTGGAGAGTTCAAAAATCGGAAGAGATCGATGTTACATCTGTTCAATATTGTATACAGAATTCTTCTATTGGACTTATATGGGAAAAAGTAGATCAATTTTTATATGTGTGTAAAACACAATATTATTTTCTAATTGTGTGCATTTTGTATATTATATGGTTCAAGTGTAGCAATGATAACAAAAAATGTAATTATTCTATATTCTTTAAAAAGGTTTGTAAGAAAGATTTATGTAGTCATGCAACAAAAGGTTTTTGCCTTGGATTAATGGTTTTGCTCACAAGTATTGTAATTTTGATTATTTTTTTTATTGCTGAGAGAGATCTTAATATGATGCACAGTATAATTTTTTGTGTGATTTTTGCCTCTTCATTCTGTTCTTCTGTAATAGGGCTTTTTCAAGTTAGAAAAATGTATTCTTGGAAATCTTCCACAGGTATTCAGTTTATCAAACTATTCCAAAGTGTTGGTTTGTTGGCTGTTTTTATTTATGGCTCTTGTAATGTAATTGCTGGAAGTTCTTTGCAACACAAACAAAGCTTTCTTTTAGCCTTTGAAGCTATAGGTATGATAATGCATGGTACTGCCCAGTATTTGCTTATTACTCAAGTGTCTAAGAAAAAAGTTGATGTTTCAAATGTGAATGAGAAACCAGGGCGTCAGTCTGTTGTTTTTCTCATATTTTGTAATGCTGCATTATGGATTTTGGAATGTTTTTTCACTTGGAATCATTTAAGACATAAATATTTGCTTACTTCAGGAACAGTGTGGATTATTGCTACACGATTTGTGCTTCCTTTTGTAGTATTTTATAGATTTCACTCTATGATTACTCTTATACAGGCATGGATGAAAGCATATACACAAAGTTAAATGTTTATCTTGCTTCAGATGAGTGTTATATCAATGATAAAAAAATAGCCAAAATTTTGTATTCATGTTAAATAGTTTAATGGGGCTCTGTTTCAAGATGCAACTTTCAAATATTTATAAATGTTAAATATTTAAAATATATAATTTATGTGTAAAAAAACTTTTTCCATGTGCATCTGGATATCTGGAATGTTTGAAATAAATGTTTACAGAAATAAGTAATTTAAAATGAATTTAAAATTCATCAAAATTAAAAACTTATTATGTATTTTTATATTATTAATTAAATATTTGTCTTTCTATTCTTAGATTTTTTTTTATTATTATTTTTAAATGTTGTTTTGCTAGAACTAAGCTCTTTTATTTTTCATATATTTTAATTTGATTTCTCCTGGTTGAAATGAGGGAAATTTGCAGAATTTTAAAGTTGTCGATTTATCTATTATTTTTCTAAAGTCTGTTAAAATCTGCTTTATTTTATCCATCTGTGTTGAATTTAATTCTCCCTTGAGTTTTGTTTGATTTATATGTATATTTCATTTTTATATGATAAAATTAACTGAAATTTGTATAAAATCATACATATCTTAAGCTCAGAAGATTCCCGGTGCTATACAGCTTATTTGCTTTTTCTGAGCTTTGCAACTTTTAATAAATGTTAGACTGTTATTTTTAATCTAGTCAAGATATTACTTTTATCAATATTTTTTTAGAATTTGCTATTACTTTTTCGAATCTTAGGCTTTTTTGAATCTCATTAATTTGCTTAAATACATATTGAAGAATTTTAAATAAAAGTGGTTAATAATTTACTTATAATTTTCATTTTTTGTGAAAAGAAATATTATATTGTTATTGTTATTGTATAAATAGAAATAAAATATATTTCTGATTAAATGACATTTTTATCATTTTAAAAAAATAAGGACATTGTCTCCTTTTGGTAGATGTTTATCAGAGAAAAATAATAATCTTTAATTTCAAATGGTGAACAGCTGTTTTTCTGTATTCTATAATTTTAATTTAAGCTTTATTTTTCAGTATTATTTTGATTGGGGTATTTTTTTTTTATCAAAAAAATTTCTATTTTTTAAATATACACAACCCCATCCTTCAAAATTTTTCAAGCCCTCTATATTAAATTTTTTTTTACGGGGAACTTTTTCCCGAAACCAAAAAACATTTCACGATTTTTTTTCGTAAAAAAACCCTTCGAAGTGCCCCAAAATTTTTTTTTTCAATTTTTTTTCTTTTTTATTTTTTGGCCCTTTCAAATTTTTTTTTTTCCTTTTTTTTAAAAATTTTGGGTTTGGTTTTGGGTGGGCCTTTTAATTTAAATTTTCGGGTTTTTTCCGGGGAACCGGTTTCCCTTTTTCGGATTTGAAAAATTTTGGAACCCCCACCCCGGGGGAAGGAAAAAAGGGCGGGGAGTTGGCGTTAAAAATTTTAAAAACCGAAAAAGCATTATTTTTCCTTTGGGGAAAGGAAAAATTAAAAAATCCCCTTTTTGGTTTTAACCAAAAAAAAGGTTTTATTCCCCAAATTTTTTCGGGAATTTTTTTTTTTTGGGAAAAAAAAAAAATTTCTTTGAAAATTCAAAAATTTTTTTAAATTTTTTTTATTTTTTAAATTTGGGCCCAAAACAAAAATTCCATTTCCCAAAAAGGCCCTGAAATTTTTTAAAAATAAGGCCCTTTTTATTTACCTTTAATATTTTAATTTCCGAAAACAGCAAAATTTTTTTCACCCAAAATTTCCTTTTTTTTTTAAATTAATAGCTTTTTTTTAAAAAAAATTCTTTTTTTTCAAAAAAGCCGGGGTTTTTTTTTGGAAAAGGTTTTTAAAACTAAAATCGGGTTTTTTAAAAATTTTTCCTTTTTTTTAAAATTTTTTTCCAAATTTTTTTCTTTTTTAAAAAATTTTCAAAAAATTAAAACTTTTTTTAGTAAAATTTTTATTTTTAAATTTCCAATTTCATTCCCATGGACTTTTTTTTGGGGCTTGTTTTCAAAAAAGGTTTTTTGCCCTTTAAAGGAAATTTTAGCAAAAGGCTAAAAAGGGTTTTTTAAATTTTTGATTATTAGTGGTTTTTTGGATGATATTTTTGTATTTTTTCTTTAAAGGGACTTTTTAATATTTGATTAGTGTAATCTCAATATTTGCATGAAATTAAATCTGAAATGTCTTTCAGTAATTAAATAATATTTAATCCACAACATTTGTCTCTCCCGTTTACATCAATCTCTTCTCTTAACTGAATTTAAAAACTCTGTTGTTTATAAAATTAAGAAATGCAATTAATGTTCATAGATATTGGAAGAACTTCAGTAAATAAATAAGTATACAAAAAAAAATTAAAGAATATTTAAAAATTATTCTTTAGAATATTAAAAAAATTTTTTTTCTAGTAACCCAAAAAAAAACCAAATAAAAAATTCACTATAATTTATTTGTATTACTTTGTATTTTGACCATTTTAGTATTATATTAATATAAGCATAATTTTTTTTTTAAAGTAAATTTATTGTATTTCATTATTGGTAGATTCTATTGGTTGCATTTATTATTTTTCATTGAACATTTTTGTTAAGTTTTTATGTATTTTTTTAAAAAAAATATTTTGGGCTGTATTTTATATATTTTATATTAGTAAATGTAATTCATGTTGCAGTTTTATACACTATTTTTGATCCTTCTAATCTGAGATATTGCATGAGCACTTTTTTTTTGTATTTTTTATAAATAAATATTATATTTTATATATATATATATGTTTCAGTGTATCAAACTTATATAGTGTTGGCTATACATAGTTAAATTTCTATAAGAAAGTATGCACAAACATACAAACATACATTGCATACAAAACCATTGAACTTATATTTTAATTCTCAATAAATAGTATATAATTTTGATGTGAATATCTTAAATGATCTTTTTTCCTCTCTTTTTCAAATTTGAGTATTTTTTAAAGATGTGAATTCATTTCGATACATTTGTAATATTTTGAAGTAATTGTTTTTTACTTTTTTTAAAGTTAATACTCTTATTATTTATCATATTATGTATGTCAGTATTTTGTTTTATCTATTTGTTTATACATTTGTATTTCTTGCTACAAATTACACTGGTGTCTAAAAGGTAAGCGTGATTGATGTTTATTTGAATATTTAAGGAAATCTTAGAAGGTCTAGAAACGTGATATACAAGTTTAATATCATAAGAAAACAATGCAAATGTAGGATCTCAAATTCTTTTATTATCCAAAGAAGCAGTTTGCAATAAAACAGCATCAATTTATAGTTTATATTTTAGTGAAAAAAATTTAATAAAAAGGTTATTTAGTAGTTTAATAAGGTGTGTAGTCGCCTCTGGCATTTTGCATGTTACGCACCAATTGTTATGTGTGTTATGAGCTGTAGCGTCAAATTCCAAGCATTGCAGATAGTCCTTTTTAGTTTTGGAACAGAGTTTTGTGAGTATGGATGGGCTGCAATTTGTTTCCCAAGCATAAACCACACGGTCAACAGGATCAAGAGCAGGAGCATGAGTGGGCATGCGCTGAATATTTTTACTTCCAAGAAAGTCGTTGATCAGAATTGCATGGTGGCAAGGCGCATCATCCATGAATATGAATCCAAGATCGACAGCACCTTGAAGTAGGTAGCATAAGGCTCAAGGACCTCATCTCTGTAATTTTTTGCTGAAACAGACACTGAGTAAAAGAGTTGAAGTCCTGTGAGGCCATTTGCTTTATGCCTGCCCACACCATGAGTGCCTTTTAAGAAAAATGATGTTTTTCCGTGATATTTCTTGGGTGGAAATGAGTCACACATTCTCTATGTATCGTAGTCCAATGAGAATCAGTGTTCAGTATGAATTGGGACTTGTCAATGAACATCGCATTGATCCACTGTTGGGAATTCCAGTATTGATATTTCATATGCCACTTTAGGTGAGAGCATTTATGCTCGTTAACAGCTGGTTGTCTTGCATATAGATCATCATGATTGTGTCTTCACAATAAACAGTTTGCCTCGAAACTCATACTCCTGTAGTGGCTGTGAGAGCTGAACCAAGTTCTCCGGCACAACTTTACCTCTGACGCTATGCAGTTAAAGCCAAATATTGGTCTTGACAAACAGTTGTTACTCTTAGTTGACCTTGTGCTGGTCCTATAGGCCTAATAACATCTCCCATACTCTGAAACCTCTGCTAGTCTTGAGATCACACTCTGAGACACATTCTGAATTAGATACTTCAATTTGAGATAGTTCACTTTCTACCATTTCAATACTTTTCAAAAACATGTCCATTTGGCATCTTTGTGTTATCATTTGACTTTTTTAATCACTCGCTCCTTAGCACAGCAACTGCACATAACGTGCCTGATCTCCGTATTGAATGTGAACTGGTTTTATACTAGTTCTGATGTGTACACATGTATCAGGTATACAGACGTTGAATGAAATGTTTTGCATATGATGCTGTTTTATCCTCAAACAGGGATTTTCCACAAGTGATTTTGATTAATTTTACTAATATTTACTCACATTCTTCTGTATTTTACGAATTATGTGTAACTTTTGGACACCAGTGTATTTGTGAACATTATAATTTGTGCCATATGTATATTTTTTAGCACTGATGTGTTAATTTATCTTTGTAAGTTTATTCGATCTTTCAAATAAACTATTTGAAATCTTTTCAATTGTCTTTTTATTAATTTTACTGGAAAAAAGGATATTCATAATTTTTTTTTTTTAAATTTATATTGCATCAGTATAAATTACACATTTTTACTAATTTACTGTCAGGCAGATTTTAAGGCATCTTTCTTTTTATAACTTGCAAAAAAATTTTATTTAAAAATTAAGAATGTATTCAACTGATTGTTTACTTTAATTAAAAGCTGAATATAATAATTTGCATATTGAAGAGTTTTTCACCTGTAGAAGTATATAGATAGTAGCATATGTTCCTACTCATGTAGAACCTCAGTAAACAAAAACAAAAGTTAATCGTTCATAAAAAAAATTCATTTATTAAAATTTTATAGCATTGAGCAAGGGTTTTATTTAAATTACTTGAAACTTAATATTTTAATCTAAAAATAATAATTTTAACATTTTTTCTCCCTGGACTTGCAAAATAATGCTCTGTAACCCCTTCCTCTTTTTCCAACTGTTTTTCAAATCAGTGAGCGAATCATCCCAAACCCACTTTCACTTCCGTCCGGTCGAAGGGAGAGGAAGATATTTCTCCAGTTGAGTAAAACACAATCTTTCATTTCAGCCAGTGACTTAGGCTACTTTGTGTTGATTCCCAAGCCCGAATATTCATTGATAATAATTAGCATTAATAAGGTTAGAAATAGGTTGTATACAAAAACAGACTTTTTAAAAATTGGTTTCGTGCTCGAGTTTTTACAGATGTAAATAAGACATATTTATCATATAAAATGGAACATGGCAAAGAAGATCAAATCTAGAGCTCTATTAATCATATAAAGAATCTAACATTGTTAACTTCATCAAAATACGACAAATTAAATGGGCAGGTCATGTTATCAGAATGAACGAAGACCGCACCACTAAAAAAGTCTTCAATGCTCAACCAATTGGCACACGAAGAAAGGGCAGGCCAAATCTTAGATGGATTGATGACCTAGAAAAATATCTCATAGTTTTAAGAACTAGGAATTGGAGAACACTAGCAGGAAGAAGGCTGGCCTGGAAAAGGCTTCTTGAGATGGCCAAGGCCCACCCTGGGCTGTCGTGCTACTGAGGAAGGGATTTATTGTATAATTGAAATTTTTAATTTTTTTTTTAATTTATAATTTAAGAATACAAGAGATGGAAAACATAAGGTAAATTTGGTTGGCACATAAAGCTACTAAAATAAAAGATTAACAAAACAGTTTTTCAAAAAAATTGCAGAAATTAACAATTTTTTTATTTATATAAATTATTATTTGACTTTTTTTTTAATAAAGCATAACTTCAGAAGACTGCAAAGGACCTCAATGGATTTATTGCTTAGTTGTGTTCTTATTTTTGACACAAAATTAAGCCAGAAATAGAAAACTCACTCATTCGCTATTGAAATAAGCTTAATTGTCTAAAGCATTAAATGATAAATTTTAATTTTCCTCTATTTTTAGTCTCTAAGACTGAAAACATTTAATATTTAAGGACTAGAGGAAGTCACATCAGGTTTTGGAGATTTTAATTGCTATTTCCGTGGCATTTCTCATCATAGATACATCTTGATTTTTGTTACTTTTTTAACATTGGAGTCATCTTCTGTGGAATAATCTTTTAAATAATCTTGATAATATCTGTCTGGATAGTTAAATAAAGCTAGTTTTGATAGTTAATGGAAGCAATTTAATAGATTTTGTCCAAAAGGTCTGAAATTTTTGTAAGTATAAAAGTGTTACTAATCACTTCTGTCTCTCTTCTTTTTTCGTGTAGCATGTAATAATTTGCTACTAATTTCAGTTTTCAAATTTTATAATTCTCCCAATAAAATTTAAATATATCTTCATTTGTTAATAAATTTGCGTCTTTTTTGCATAATGCTTTGGCTGCTAATTTTATTGGTTCTAAAACTTAAAGAAAAGCCCTACAGTTTTGCAATATTCTTCATCTTCATTCAAATGTGAGAAGCATTAAGGTTATTCAGAGTTAGAACAATGTATTCCTTTCCTTTAAGTGGAAAAATCTTTCTAACATGACCTCTAACTATTTCATCTCATTTGACAATCAAGAAAGCCTTAGCCTTTTTTCTGTGTTTTTATTTCACGTAATTCTGAAGAATGCTATTTCTGACTGGAGATTTCCTAAAATACTTACTAATTTGTCTTACCTGGGAATTTGTTTTTGTTGTGTGTATTAATACAGAAATAGGTAATCTATAATCATCCATGTCAACACGATCTAACTCTTCATAGACCTTGGACTCGTTATTTTTAGATTCCTCGCTCGTAGCATTTTACATTTGTTTCAACAGGATTTTATTTTTACATAATATGCCAGTAACTACTTAATGTATGGGGTATGAATAGAACAGTTGATTAATTATAGGTGATATTTGGCCAAACTTTTTCATAACATCAGCACTAACATTTGTTGATGCAACTATATCAATTGTTAGATCCTAATAAAATTTTCTTAGCTTCTTGGTAACCCGTTTAAATACTGTCTTAGAATTCCAAGAACTTGCTATCGGAGCTACTCCTAAATTAAAATCTTAAGAATAGTAAAAGTTGATAGTCAAATATTTACGATTTCTCTTGCTAGTCCATTCATCTTGAGTTATAAAAAAAATTTTCCCGACATTTTTCATACAGTCGAGTTAGTTAAAGTTTTATTTTTTGATATTTTTATAAAATGAATAAATGAAACATTCATTACTCAAGAGTTGTTTTGTGGTAAGAAATAGCCTTGTTTCAATGACTGTCATATGAGCTAGCTTGTAAAGCTATTAATGGATTATCAAAGAGCAACAAGTCTGGATGCAATTTCTTCTAAACTACTTCTTTTCAAGAATTTAAAGTAAATGAATGCTTTTGGGCAGCATCAGATGATTGTCTTATATTTTTTCGTGGACTGTTTTTAAAAGATTTTGGAATTTGGTAGTAGATGATCCTTTGCAAGTTAACATTTTATTAAAGTTGCTTTATCTTTTTCAATCTTTTTAAAATAATTCCAAACATTTGACATTTTAAAGTTAAAAAAATTTACAAATAAAAGTACTAAAAAATCGACATTTTTAACAGCGTAAAAATTATAATGAGAATAAATTCTGCAGTCTGTCACGAAATAAAAATATACTGAAACAAATTCGTACTGATTGTCATCTAAAGGATCTCGACACATATATTTGGTTATAAAAAGATACCAAAAAAGAAAAATAAAAAAATACAAGCTATTTACGCACTTTTGAAGTCTGATAAAGACACACATGCACCAATCGGACAATGCACTTATACATCTAGTCAGCATATCACGTATTATCGTGCAGTCGTACAATTACAATTAAATGCAACTTAGTACTAATTTGTCATATTAACTAACGTTAACCACATTAAAAAGCATGATTACAAATATTTTACTGTTAAAATCATAACTATCATTGAAGAATAAATTATGATAATTATAAAGTATCAACAAAATGCGTAAAAACATGAGCAGCTGTAAGTTCATCTTCGTTTCTAAAATAATTAAATATGAAAATAAATAACTTGTTTAAGCAAAGAGATAAATTTATGTTGTTCGTCATGCTAAATTTTAGGGTGTTTTTAGTCATTGTTATAGACGTGTAGTCTCTCTATATTTAATATGGATATTTTTTGGAGGTGGTCGCCCAAGGATTACAACCCCTGCGGAAGATCGATATATTGCTATTGTAGCCAAGCGGAATCGCAGAGCGACCTCCACACGTGTGACATGTATGGTTACAGTGCCCATTGGTAAGGCTATATTTCCAGCTACTGTACGCCGAAGATTACATATGAAGGGACTGTATGCCCGGGTACCTCAAATTTGTGTTCCTCTATCCGTCCAATCAAGAGGGGTATGATTAAAGTGGTGCCGGAAACATGGCAATTGGACTGTGTCTGACTGGGGCAATGTCATGTTTACTGATGAGTCAAGATTTGCTCTGGAGCCAGATGACAAGCGTATAAGGATATGACGTAAATAAGGAACACGCAATCAGCCCCAAAACATCACCGAACATCACGGATTCCCAGGCGGAAGCATTATGGTGTGGGCAGGGATTTCATTAGGATACCGCACCGACCTGCACATCTTTAAACGGGGTTCTGTGACGGCTGTCTGCTATCGAGATGAAGTCCTAGAACCCATTGTGAAATTGTATGCTGCAGCAGTTGACCCTACTTTTGTTTTGATGGACGATAACGCACGTCTCCATAGAGCTGACATCGTCGATGACTACCTGGAGAGTGAAGGGATTGCGCGTATGGCGTGGCCAGCATATTTGCCCGACCTTAATCCCATTGAAAATCTTTGGGATGCTCTCGGCCGTGCTGTATCCTCACGCTTCCCATCTCCAGCCACTTATTGAGCTGGAAACTGCTCTACAAGAAGAATGGCGATTGCTTAATTCTGCGGTGGTTGACCACCTAATTGAAAGCATGGTCAGAAGGTGTAAACTTTGCATACAGATCAGGGGGGATCACATACTCTATTAATGTCCTTTTTTTCATTTTATGCTGTTTATTTTCACTTTATACATAATTCTGCTTAAGTCTCCAGTATGACATTATCTGATAACTTACAAAAATTTAATATTGTTTTCATTTCTGTATATAATTATTGATTTTGTTTTATGTATAAAAATATATGCTACTTTTTACTGCCAAATTTTGTGTCAATCAAAGCAGTATTTGTTGATTTTTTTTGCATTTTACATCTTTGTGCTTAACTTTTGGAAGTGAGTGTATTTTAATTAGCAAAAAGTTGTTTTAAAATGTAATTTTTTAACACCAATAGTCTTCGAACTCAATATTTGGCTACCTGTTTTGTCTGAATGCGCTGAAAAGCTAATCATTTGCATATCACAGCACTTTCTTCCTGTTGTTTAAATTTCACTTCTGTAGCTCGTCGCCTTCTTGGTGTAGCAATTTCAATGGCCAGTAGTGTATATTTATATATAGTAAAACACGTTTATAAAACGCGGAAACGCCTTAGACGAAATATCGGTTAACACGAAATAATACAACGGTCCTGAAAAACTAGTATGTATTTTCATGCTTTTTTCTATTAACGTGAAAAGATGTCGCTTCTGGGAATGAACACTTAATGAAATATTTGAGGAAGTTTCTGCATTATTGGACTGCCCTTCAGTATCATTGGAAGAATTCATTGCAGTAATTGATGATAATGTGTGTACAATCCCAATTATGGCAGACAAAGACGTTTTAGAGTATGTTCAAAGAGCCGAAAAAATATCATTGAGGCAGATTCCGACGATGAAAGTGAAATGAATAATGGAGCTCCTATTCTCATCAGCATCATGAAAAGTACGCGCAGTTATTTAGACGTACCATTCCAATGGTGAAATGAATAACGAAAGGGATGATATTGAAAAATGTATTGACAATTCGATGCTAAAAAAGGCAACGCAAAGAAATTTATCAGATTATTTTCCAAAAACTCAATAAAAGTTTTGTTTTTCAAAAAGTTTGAAAATTTTGCATTAAATTTCATTAAGTTCTTGTCAATATTTTTGTTCCAATGATTTTTATAAAATGCATGCATATGTACATATCTATGTAAATAAAATGTACTTAAATAAACTTAATTTTGTTGAATATATGTTTTTTTGCAATGTCCTTTAACACGAAAAAATATTTCAGTCCGCTCAGTTTCATGTTAAATGATATTTTCTCTGTATATATGTGTGTGGATTATAAGCTCCTAAATATAGGAAATATTATTAAACTATTATTGAAATGCGATTATAAAAGTTAGTTTAATGCACTGATTTAAGAATTTACTTAATACTTTGAAATAAAACAATATGCTGCATCTTTATTATCAAGTAGTCCTGTTACTTAACCCACACCTTTCTTTTCCTGACTCTCCAGAAGCACTTAAGTAAAAAGTGCAATTTAAGTGCATCTGTTAAGTGTATTCAAGCGTTCAAGACTGCGTGTACAAGATTTCTGCAACAAACTTTTGCTGACTCTCACACTCTTATCTCAGATAATTAGAAATGTTTTAGTATGTTTTTTATCATTATTTTCTTTTTTCTTTAATTGTTTTTCAAAAGAAAATCAAAGGATTTAAGGATGTTCAGAACATGTCAATTATTACAAATCTTCAATAAACTGAGTTGATTGGCATTCCGTTGAATAATTATAACTAATTTTTATATTCAAGCATAATTAATTTTTGTTTCATTGTTTTTAACCACTATCGATAATTTTAAAACAAAAAAAAACGGTTTTTTTTTTCTTTTTTAACGCTTAAAGCAAAACCACTGACATAAAGGACATAAGTTAGCTTTTATTTTGATTTTTCAAAAATTATAGGTAGTTAGTAAAAAGATATTGAAATAAACGTGTTTCAGAAAAAAAAATGGTACAATTTAGTTTATATTCATATTATTTAGTCCAGATTCATATTTTTCTCTGCATGGTGATGTTTTGTAAAACAAAAGGCAAAAAATGCTTAAAAAAAAATCAATTTCTCAAATTGTAGATGTGCTCAATTTTGTTATGATATTTCGAATTTTTTGTCTTTATGGAAAAGATGCGCAGATCCTTTTAGACGAATAAAAAGCCTATTTTAACCAACGACAAGAAATATTGAAATGGCTTCATTAATGCTAAACTTTTTTTATTGTCTATCAGGACATCACTTAATCTTTGCGAGAAGCTTTTAAGACAATAATTTCGAGGTGTAAGGTGTCCTTCCTTTGGATCTACAACCATTAAGGAATCTTCCAAAGAATCTGACTTCAGCTTAGAAGAGCACGCTGATAACTCTACTTAAATGTCGGGACAAACGATGAGCCAGTTACTGAATCTAATTCAATAAAATTAAGTGCTAGCAAAAGAGACGACGGGAAAAAAGTATTAAAAATATATCAACTACAAGACTGAACATCACGTGACTAGGGGACAATTTTATAAAGTCACTTGAATGTCGTTTCTTTTTTTTCATTACTATGCTTATCTTTTCCAGGCAACTTGTTCTTGGGCGGTGGACTTAGTAAGTCCTGAAGTAAAGGAGTACTTTTTTCCACGGTAAATATATATTTTTCTGAGGATTAGTTCTATTCAAAATTATAGGATTTGATAGTTTTGCCTTGTGTCTTATATCATTTGAATTTTATTTGAAATCTTTTATTATTATTTTTGCATCAAGAAAAACTCAATCACATGATTTTTCTTTAGTTTGCGATATCCATTCAATTTAGGTTTTTTAACCAATATTTCGAATAACCTAAGCCAATGGACTGCTATTAAATTAACTATTGCTATTAAATTAATGAGAAATTGTATTAGTTCTCTGTTGAGCAGTGAAGTGCACTGTTACTTTTATGGGAGAGGTTATATTTTTTAAAAACTATAGATGAAAGCTATACGAGACATAATCTTAATGCTAAAAATAAAAATATTGGTTGGTCTATGAGAGAAGTTAGAGAAACCCCAACCAACCTCAACCTTGTATACTCCATTGCTGTTGAGTTATTTAGATTCTTCGTTAATTATCCATTTTTTATCCTAGAAGTTTATTAAAGGTTGGCACTCTAGTTTTAATTTACTAATTTTATCATCAATTGAAAGTATTAATCGTCTCTAAGGTTAGAATTTTTTTTTTGTAAAAAATTATTTATTTTTGCATCATTTGATTTGAACAAGAAAGTAGTCAGAAAAATATACTACAATGTTTGAAAGAAGCCCATTCCTTAAGAAAAGCATTACAGTTATAAATTATGGATTGAAAAATGGATTCCATATATAACCATCAATGATTCATTTAACTAATAAGAAATATCACGAAATTTGAATTCGTAAGTCTAATATTTAGTGATAATATTAGCAGATACACACATACACCAGCATTTAAACATGAATACCATTAAGGAAACATAGCCTTTAAAGATTTTTGAGAGAAAACTGAAGGTTGTGTGTGTATATTTATGTTTTATTAAACACACTCAGTTTTCAAAGTCGCTGCCGTATAAGGTTAACCTTCAAAAACCTTTTTTAGCATCTAATATGAATATTTTACTATCTCATGCGTAGTATTACAGTTGAAGTTTTGAAATGAAAGCACAGTTTATTTATCAATGAGTTGCTTAATTTATTTATTTAACGTCATGATTAGTTTTTAAATAATCACATGAAGAGAAAGCCTTCAATTTTTTCTTTAGTTATTCGTGATGAAATAATTTAAAAGATTTTTAATATCAAGACAATGTATATATATGATTAAAAAACTAGGATGATTATATTGATAGTTGCTAATTATATTGTTTGAAGTATTCTTTACAAAGAATTATATATTTTCAAATATGAATAAAATACCTATTGCCACAGTTTTTCTTTTCATCCAGAAGAAAAGGGTATATATTTCAATTTATCTAATTCAAATAAACATTTTGATAAAAATAAATATTCTGTCAATTTAAAAACTTTTGATGAAAACGTTATTACCATGATTGGTTAGCATTTACTTTTTTTTATTATCCATAGATGATGTTAATTATGAACTAAATATGAAGGAATACGTTCCTTTTTATTAACCCGTGGTCACTCGCGCCTGTTTTTGCTACCGTCGTTACTCGCGGGGTGTAGAGAACACCCCAAACTTTTAACACATGTATTTAATTATGAAAATAAAATTAAGTCATTATGATACATAATTCTAAAGTGCAAGATTTTTTGTATTATACAAATAAAATTATTAAATTTATTGCATACAAATGAGACTAACATTAATTTAAACTAAACATACAAAATTTTCATTTTAAAACATAATTTTATATTTTTTCATAAACCTGTATATAAAACGTATATACCAGTAATAAATATACTTTATAATTAATGAGATAATGATAGTAGAAAGTATAGAAAAATAATATTTTAATCATTTTCCAAACATTCAGAGCAGACTATATACAAATGCTCAACTTCTCGCGGGAGTTCTCAGCCCCCCAGATAAACTTTTAAAGGTCATTACGTTCCAATCATTCGAGAAAGAGGGATTGAATCAGGCCTGAAGGTTCAATGACCTAAAATGTGCAGCTACAGAAAAAATCGTGGTTCTGCGCATTCTTTTTAGAATCCTGGGAGGGTTTTCTTGTTGCTGGGGTGTACAGAACACCCCGCGCGAGTGATCGCAGGTTAACTGATACTTTTAATTTATTCCGATTGATTGGTGAATCTTAGTTAAAGGGAGAAAAATTACGTTTTGTTATAATTTGAGAATAATTTAAACCATTTTTATTTCAATGTAATTTTTAAAACGAAATAGCTCTTATATTTTTCATCATTAATTGATTGTTCATAATCCAGGGTGTCTGCTATTTTTGTAAACATCACGCCTATTTTTATATTTAGTACTTTTAACACTAGAAAGACTAAAATTTAGTTTATACCTATATTGCCCAAAAGCAGTCAAAATGATTGCATTGTCAAAGAATGATTAATGTTTAAAGAAATTTGTTTAAAATTAATATTTAATATTTTTTAATATTATTTACAGTCATATAACAAGTTATTAGTAAATATTAACAATAAACAAAAATTTACTTCACTTGGAAAAAAATATATTCTAAAAAATTCTAAGAAATTGTACATTATATATGTAATTGTTTTTCTAATTGAAATTAAAAAGCAGTCAAAATGACTTCCTTGGGCAATCTAGTGTTAACTTAAGAAATAAATATAATTTATAAAGACTAATTGTGTGTGAAGTATAGATATAAGAAACTGGATTGTTCACTTACAAAATTCCCCGTTTTTATAACACGTTTTGGTTGAAGGAAACCTTTATTTCTTAAATTAAAGTGCTGAATTCGAAAGTCACTCATTTTATATTAAATACTCTTCTCGAGGAAAGACTATCAAAAATTTCCCCTCGGGATCCGGATGCGTTCTCCGATTTTGGATTTTTCAAACCTATTTATAAAAACAGTTAAATAATTCGATAAAGATAAAACATCTGTGAGAATATTTTGACGGTTTTTAGAAATAGTAAACTAATCTAGACTGATTGTTCATTCTCCCGTTGTGATACCCCTCGGGCTGTGGGTATCATCTGTTCCTCATCCATGTGACCTAAGTATGTAGGGATAAAAGATCGACCACTCAAACCCATAATAAATTTAGTTTATTATATCTCAATTTATATTAAGCAATGCAACACAAGTCTTAGAGGCTAATGATTAGGAGTGATATGACATTAATTACAATTCTTAACAAGCAGCGCATTAAATCTTACTCACTATCTTTATGATAAATTAACCACCGTATCTATATTTATAGAAGATTCCTTAACTTACTGGAGTCCGCTCTATCATTAAAGTTTAATATTATATCTCTTACCGATATCCCACGGCGAACAGCTACCAATCTTTATATCTTCTATTTAAATCTGTAATCCAACTTGATTCGGCAACTAGGCAACCTTCTGGCTTCGAACCCATTTCTATATGGTTCTTATAATACTTCCTAAGACTTTCTAAGACCTCCTCAGACTTCTAAGACTCCCCTAAGACTCTTCTAGCCTTTTTCGTGAATGCTAAAGCTCCAATATATATAATCATTCCTAATCTGCATATCGCGTTTTCATCTTGAGTTGGTTGGAAAGAAATACCATTCTGGCCCCAAAGATTCCCCAAGAGGATTTTAGTGAAAGGCGCGATAAAGCCCCTTCACAACGTACTTCAAGAAAAAGAATGATGTTTTTTCTTTTATTTGCTTATGAATTCGCATTAACATCTTAGCATTCCGCATTACATTTTGTAAATATATATTTTTGTTTTTAGAGTAGTATTATATGAAAATTCATGTTTGCTCTCTTATTTTCCTTAATATTAGATTTACTTAAAAAAGTATGTTTAATTTTCTGAAAATTTTATAACTTCAAACGGAAGGTTTTGATATATATGAAGTAAGTTACAATTATGTATAAAATTGCATTTCGTTTCTTTTTGATTCATTAAGGCATCTAAAGGGTGTTAAATTTGTCTCGAAATTATAAACAATTTTCGATTACACGCAATTCTTTGAAGTTAAAATTAATTAATTCAATTCTTTTACACATTATTGTAAAGGAATTAGGCTTAAAAAAAAGTGTAAAATGTTCGAAATATACAATCATAATTTAAAAAATTATAAGCAATAAGAAAATAAGAAACATTTCTGTACGAAATATTAGTTAATTCTTACGTTGCACATATTTTCTAAAATAGTAGCTCTAATTACTACCAATAAGTTGATTTACAAAGTTAAATATATCCTTATTACACTGTAGTTATTTTTATATAAATAAAATAATAAATTATATTTTTAAAAATAAAAAATTAAATTAAATTTTTTTAAATTTCAATATATTTTTTAAATATTTTGAAATACAAAATATATATAATAATAAAATTAAATAGGCTTTAAAGAGTATGATGTATTTTATAATTCTATATAAAATTTTATTCATCGAAGGCTCTTATTTGAGAAAATATCATGTGCGACGTAAAATTTACTTAATATTTATTACAGAAATTGCTGTTATTTTCATATGCTTATAATTTTTTAAATTATGATTATATTTTAAACAATTTGCCCTTTTTTGAAACCTCATTCCTTTATAAATAATGTGTAAGAGAATAGAGTTATTTAATTTTAATTTCAAAGAATTATACCTATTTGAAAATTGTACACAATTTCAGCTCTCGAGTCGAAATTAACACTCTTGAGACCTGATCGGTACCATTATTTTTCTGAATTTACAAAAGTTAATTGTATATGTTGAAAAAAATTAGATGTATTTGATGGGATTTATGTATTATTACCATTCTATTTGCAAGTCAGACGGCATTGATGTTTTATTTTTTGCCACTAATCAGCGTTATCAGAACATTGATGAAATGTTGTTGTGCCTCTTTTTTTTTGTTGGAAGAATTGAACGTACTCTTAAAATAAGGATTTTATAAATAATAAATATGGGATTTTTTTCTTCGAGCTTTGTTCCTGATGTTTCTCTGAGCTGCTCACGTACCCTTTAGAACGTGATTTAAAAAACTCATACCCTTTATGTTCCAGGAATTAGTGTACCATAAGTTTGAGAATCGTTTCAAAATATACCAGAGCAGATTTTCTTTAAAAAAAAAAAGGATATGCAGTTTTTCTATAGAAACTCCCCAACCTCGTAGTTTATAAATATATAACGTTAAACACATATTCAATGTGTTTCTATTTACATAACAATGCAAGAAAAATACAATTTACTGCAATTATCGTTTTTTCATGGAGTGCAAAATTAATTTGTGTGATGCGTTGTCCTTGAGCTGATTTTATTTAATCGATGTCGCGCCAGAGCAGCATAACATAATTTCGGTGATTGACTTGGTAATTCTGAACGTTCATCAAATGAAAAGGATGTGGCTAATATTAACTACTAATTATTAATAACTAACTAACTAATTATTACTAATATTAGTAGTCATTTCGATGGAAAGTTTTTTGTAACATGCCGATTGTATGTAAACTTTTAGTTTCGTTATTTCACACAATGATCTTCAGTAGGATCGAGTCTCGAACTTGCGATTAACCAACAGCTAGATTTTATTCCAGGCTTCTCAATTTTTTATTCATTTAATGTAAAAAACGTTGTAGTTAAAATTTTGTAGCTTAGAATTTTTTCTATTTTTAATTACGGATAACGAAACATAAATTCCGTCTATGATTGATTCAGATTTGAAAGCAAGATCTATGGAATTTAATTTAACTAAATATGACAAATATTTGACATCAAATTAGAAAATTTTCGTATGAAATAATTTTCATATGCTTAGATGTGTACATATTACAATACTTACTTACAGTAATGCGAAGAAATTTTTAAAAAATGCCCTACTTCTCATTTAGAATTACTTATAATCATTTTGGCTTGTTTTGTTATCAAACACTGTGAAGCGTATCTACTTCCTAAAGTAAGAAAAAAAGTTACAGATGAAATATACCTACTCAGGAAGAAAATGTGTATTTTAACATTGTCCATTATCATTTTTTTACTATTTTTCATTTAAATAAATGAACAAGTTTCATTGGGGTCTAAAATTTAAAAAAAAATGTAGTTCATATATAAACTTAAGCGTTGTGTATTTAGTCCTTATTAATCTTTGAGTTTGACGTACCTACTATTTATTTTTTTTTTTGCTGTCATTTAACTAATACTCCTGTAACTAAATTTAGGAATTTTTATTACAATCTGTTGAATTGTTTTAAGTTTTTTTCCCCTTTCTGTTATTAAATAAATGTACGTAAAAATAACTTTTCAGAGTGCTGGCTCTAATCGTTATTTAATACAATTGATATCTTGTCAGAAGCTGCACAAAGGACAACGATGAATCTCATGATTTTACATTGGCATCCTATGATTAGGACAACATTTAAGCTGGTTCATACTCCTAATTTCCATACCAGGCCGCGTGTGAATTTCGAGACTAAATTAATTAAAATTTCTTTTGCATTTCATCTTTTGATAGCTACGGTTATTCCGCAAGATGGCGTTTGGAGAAATCAGGACATGAAACCTACCAGCCATGAAATTCGGTAACATATACCACGCTACTTTTGTAATCTTAATATTAGGATCAGTTAATAGCATACCTTAAATATATTACTGATCATGAAATATTTAAAGTTTACTCACAAATACTGCGATAAAAAATAACAGTTTCCTTGAACAAGGCTGTTCGAAATAAATAATAAGTGAAAAATGAAAGGAAAGGGATACTTTATAAGTTTGTTCAGATACCAAATGTTAATTAAAAATACAGTACATAAAATTTGACGAATGAATGAGAGAATTGTATGATCAAGAAATGTAAAATTATGTGAAATGTCAGCTGGTTAAGACTAAGTTTGCATTCTCTCATGTTAATGTATTTTCTGCTTTTTAGTTTCCGTTTTCGTCTTGATAAATATTTTGCAATTTCAACGACAATTTATGCGCTGCGCTTTAGGTTTTGCATTTTATTACTCCATGTTAGTGACAAAAAAAAAATCTTATCTTCGAAAGTTTTGTTTGTTACGATTTCTTGTCAAATAGAAGTCTTCAATTATCGTGAAGAAGAAAAAGATCATGGGAAAAGAAGAAAGGCGGTCTTTTTCTATTGGGTGCCCCAAGTCATTTTTGAATTACTCGGGAGAGCCGAGCTATCATTTATATCCGCGTAGGAGTGGCTTTTGAAGGCCGATTCAATCTTAAGACAGTTATTTTTTTCTTGCCTCTTTTGACTCCTTCCGCGTGGTATGCAACCCAAGAAAACTTCCTGATTAACTATTACATACGTTGAAGGTTATATGCTATTCTTATAACTTAATACGGTTCAAAAGCTTGACTAAAATTTGTACAACTGAGTAATATGCAGAATACTGAGTCATTTTTATTGTCTTAGAGCTGAGTAAATAAACATTCCGTTGAAGTATCCAGACACCCTAAACAGGATGCTAACATTTGAATCCATCAATAGCCTGTTTTTTTTAAGAAGGCTATTAGGTCTTTTAAATAATTTCGTCATGTATTTATGTAATAAAAATAGTTTTGAACAAAGATAGGTTTTTAATTATATTTGGTTATATTTTTTAAAATAGAAATAAAATTTGCTAGAGATTCAACCATAATTATTTCCTAGCGATTGTAATATTATTTTATCTATACACGTTGGAAAAAAATTGGGTGTTTTTCCCCTATATTTTCTGATTTAGAAAAAAAAAAAAAATTAAAAGAGATTTTGTGCATTTAAATGCTGAATGGTATAGATGGAAGATCATTTTATCAAAAGCAGTAAGTGAGTAATGCTCCTCATTAGGTTTGGTAAACATAAGGAGAATATCTAATTTGATATGCATAGTTATTATCACCTTGAAGGCAAAACTCATTGGTTGTGTTATGCTAAGTCAATGAAAGTTAATGCTTGACAAGCTTTAGTAACTGAGTAATGCTATTTGAAGTTTCTCTATCAGAGTACAAATATTCAATAATTAAACCATTTAACCATGATAATGGAACTAATCATTTATTACTTCGATTTTTATACTTGGAGAAAAAGTATATATAAAAAAACAGACTAATTTATGTTAAAATTTACGGGAGAACAATTAATTCGGAAAGTTGTAAGGTTGCTCTATTGCTGTTGATATACTCTACTTCTAAGACGCAATGCCTATATGTCATGTTTTCAGCAGTTCATCTCTTAATTCCACAATATCATTATGAAACGGAAAAAACTTTAAATCTTATAGTACATTTTTCTTTTAAATTAAACTAACAGAGACAGATTCTTTAATATCAAATGAAAACAATTTAATACATTTATTTGGGGGTATTAAATAATCTGTCGTGTTAATGATTACAATGCATTTGTTAATTGAAAATTATCAGTTTTAGTATTCTTTATAATTTGATATTGAAATTCAAAAGAGAATTACAATGGCTAATAGATGATTTAATGAAATTCGAAAATATATGAAATCAAATCTCTCTAATCAAAAGAAAAACAAAGGTTCTATTGCATAAAAGTCATTTAAGATCAGTATTAACTTATGCATGTGAAACTTGGTCCATGTCTCGAACAGATGAGAATATGATAATTATCTACGAAAGGAAGATTTTAAGATCCATTTTTGGAGGAATTCAGGAAAATGGAACATGGCGAAGAAGATCAAATTTAGAGCTCTATCGATCATATAAGGAATCTGACGTTGTCAACTTCATCAAAATACAGCGAATTAAATGGGCAGGTCACGTTATCAGAATGAACGAAGACCGCACCACTAAAAAAGTCTTCAATGCTCAACCAATCGGCACACGAAGAAGGGGCATTCCAAACTCAGATGGATTGATGGCCTAGAAAAAGATCTCCTAGTTTTGAGAACTAGGAATTGGAAAACACTGGCAAGAAGAAGGTTGGCCTGGAAAAGGCTTCTTGAGAAGGCCAAGGCCCACTCTGGGCTGTCGTGCCACTGAGGAAGGAAGGATAATTTGATATATTCATTAAATTCATCAACCTTTTGTTACTTCTACATTTGCATCTCCATGACTTCCCAAAGGCTCAACTTCTCTAGCAATACCAGAAGTACCGGTAGCATTTGTTCACTTAGTCAATCCTAAAAAGGACAACTAAATAAACGACGAAGAGTATGACACAAGGACATTTTTAACGACTCATAAGGAGACTGTTTCAAACTTATTTATTTGCAAAAGCGATTCAGTCATGTTAAAAGATCATTTCCACATACGTCATTTCTTAAAAACATTTTTACGTTTGTTACATTTTCTCTTGAGAAAGAGCAAATTTAAAATATTGATTTTTTAAATGAGTTTTTTCTTTTTTTTTTCATAAACGAAAAAGAATATCGTGTAAAGAAAATTAAATTTCTGTTATCTTTGATTTCTTTTTACATTGATAGAAATAAGAGTAAAGTATGTCTTCTCAAGAGACGGAATTGACTGTTGGTGGTGATAAAAATGATCAAAATAAAATGTTTAACATGGAACCAAGAGTGACTTATGAAAATAACCATGATCATGATGATGATAACAGTGTCCATGATCTGTCGATTGACAGGTAAGGATTAACATTATCTTTCTGTAAATAATAATATGTTTCACTTTAATTTAAAATGCTATGCAACCTGCTAGTATACATATTTTTTTAAGAAAGTACTATTATATTACACGGTTCATATTTCGAACATTTGGATGTGATCTTAAACCCGAACTTTAATCTGTTATTTCATAGGGAAATTTCTGTGCCAACACAAGTTTGCTTAAGCCGATGCAAATAAATTTTGCTGTTCTAATGAATTCAACAATAAATATATTTATTTCTAAAATTAAAAGCATAGCTTCTTTCATAATTAAATTGTACAAAATTGCTTTAAATATTCATTTTGCTTTATCAAATTATTTTCCATTTTGCTTAAAGATATTCAAATAATTATTGGATCTTGCGCTACCTAAACACATTTGATGTTCTTTTGTTATAAATAAATGAAATATCAAAACAATTTGATTTGTCACTGATCATTTTACAACGCTTACATTAAGTTAAAATAAGCAATATTTTTCAATATTAATAAATGATTCTAAACTGTGTTATAGCTCGAGCACAGATTCAACCTTACACGCTTTGAGCGGCCTCTACGCTCAAATAATCGTTGTTGTTGCAGCGATATTTGTTTTTACTGAGCTACTACATGGACCAGTGCCAGTTTTCTTTTTTCATGTAAGTATACTTTTCAATTCTTTTCAAAAACTTTTGTAAGCTTGTGACATAGCCATCCTACGATAGCTATGACGTGTTGGATCCGCGTAAGCTAGAGGTGTGGGATTATCTAAAGGATGAGACATTTTATAATTCTTAATACAACTTTTATTAAAAATAACTTAAATTACTTATATCTAATGAACAACTTTCTTTAAGTGAGAATAAGCCACAAATTAGACTGAATATTTAAGTCAGATCGCACAACTAGATCACTTATCCTAAGTATAGTTAATTATCTGCCTAATCTAGCTTTCTATATTATAATATCACTTAGAAAGTAACCCTCCTACCTCTTGGTTGAAGACTCATCTATTCTGCTTCTTGTAAATAGGTGTACTCAGGTACTATTACTTCTTCCTTATGAATATTATTATCGAAGGTGGGCGTTTTTCCCTTTTTCCTTGTGAGTAGGCCCTCTAACACTTGTTCGAACTGTTCCACACTAAGCTTTTCTAAGATTGCCCCTTTTTCTCTTTTCCCAAACCTTCTATCCTTTTTAAAGTATATCTTATTTGCATTTTTGCTTTGTTTCTCTTCTTGGTATTGGGTTGGAAAAGTTTTGCCATTAATCGTGGCCGTCAAAGAACGTAGGAGTTATGTTAGAAGAAGAACGCGAGAGATGTCACAAGCTATTCAAAGTTAAGTAATAATTGTTATAACAATTTATTCACAGTATATTCAAAATATATACTAGAGTCGTCCATTATTTTACACAGGCTCATTTTCACTAGAACAGAGCATAGTTATTTGAAATTTAGAGTATTATGCTAATATACCACTAGTTTTTAAGCGGTATTAAATAAAGAACTTATTCATTTGTTACCTAAAGGTGTTGGAGCTAGAATCCAGAGGGTTGACATCGTTGACATGTGCAATTCTTCATGAATAATTTCCTGCACACTGCCATAACTAAGATCAGTCTCGTTCATAGTCATTTGTATGGTTACTCTTTGGTCTAATATGACCCAATAGTTCTCCATTTTGTTCACCGTCGCAGCTGCATCTGTGAATAAGGGTATTGTACTTCTTGGATCATCTGAGAAAAACACACATGGGTCAGTTTTCCATCTCACTACAGGCATATATGACGAGCTATTATTTTCCTAGATAACCATCAGTTCATCTTGAATTACTGGGCACACAGTAATATTTCAAAACAAGAAAATCACACTGCGATCCTCTATCTTCGAGTTACCGCAATCAATGGCTTCTTGAAGACAAACAAATAAACATTAATAATTTCAATTTACAATGATATATTTATAGGTTACATTTAATTATATGGAATGGATTTTATCTAGATATTTTTCGGTTCTCTCTTTGTAAAAGTTAAAACTTTACTATACCACTGTAAGGCAGGAGCCCGAGGGGTTTGCCCTACTTCTACATTATCCTCGCGACCTAGAGATGTGGGAGTGAAGGAAGAACCAGACGTTGCCATAATCTTATCTTTTTATTAAAAAAGATCTTAACTTAAACAATATACAAACAATTATAGTATTAATATTCAAACCAAGTGAATCTGAGGTGAAGAGACACACAATACGTATTACCAAATAATCGCGCCACTGACCACTATGTTTATCTTTACCGACTAATCCTAATCTCAATAAATACACAGTTCTTAGTAGTTTAATGAGTTGTTCTTACCGCTCTATCTTGGGTAAGCAGCAATTCGCTTGAATCCTAACTGACGTGATCAATTTAAAGGTATCCATCTTTAACTTGAACGCACAGGCACGGATATAATAAATCTTGGATGCGGGATTTCCTCTCACTTAAGTTTTAACACTTGTAATCATAGACTCGTATATTCACTTCCCATAGCCACCACCACGTACGCAAAACTTCTTCTAGTTATAAGATTTTTAATTTGCACATTTCACGTTTCACTTCTTGAGTTGGTTGGAAAGAATTGCCATTCTGGCCCCAAAGAAACCCAAACTTTGCATCAGAAATGATAATACTTTGATAGCCTTGCATAAAAACTCGGAAACTTGCCGTCCTTTGAAAGTAAAATAATGAGAACAATATTACCAGCAAAAAAAGATATAAATATATCTGCTTTGCCTAGGCATGAAAACTTTAATTAAACTACTAGTTTTGGGGTTTTATTTAAGAGATTACCAGTTGTGTAAAAAAAATATCAACTATGACTTTTCGTCAGTTGATAGTCTCATTTTATTAGAAACTTTTAAAAATGAATGTGAACTTTGAGTACGTAAGAATAAAACGTGAAAAATAAAACATGCAAGTAACCATTTAGATTACAGTACATAATAACTTTTAGTCATGTTCAGGAGGTAAGAAAGGAAAACGAAAAAATACATTACTGAGAAAAAAGTTTGAGAATCACTGACTGATATGGGTTTCCTGAGATAATAGAGATAATTTTTTTTTCTCTATTCCTACTATTAGTTCACACTCTCCCTATATATATTTATTTATACATCTTGTTCAAATTTTCGATCGTTAATAATGTACTTTTTATTCATCCACTCAAGTTCAAATACATTTTTTAAGCTTGTAGTGGACGACACTTGATGTTAATACAGTTTTTTCAAATATTAATTGATTAATTACATTTAATTAATAAATTTTTGTTTTAGAGATATATTTCAGTCGATATTATTCCTCTAGATGGCAGCAGCATTGGACAAAACATCTTTTGTTAAATTTGTGCTCAAGATTTAACTTAACCTGAATAATCATATGCTAGTTAGACGTCAGCACTAATTTTACACTGGTTTTAAGATAAATTCTTACCTTTTTCTATTCTGCTTTTATTAAAAACTGTTATTACAAATTTAATGTGGTTAAAAAGTTTTTAATGTAATTTAAATGATGCTTTGCCTTTTAATGTTGTGATCTGTCATATCTATATACATATTTATATGAAATGTAATTATTTAATAAAAAGTAAGTAAAACAAAATTTTTCTTTGTTGACCTAAGTAGGAATTGACGTATTTTATATATATATATATATATTACTTGTTTGGAAGAAAAACACATTATGTGAGAGTTGGTGTTTAGTGCTAAAAAAATTAAATTTTATTTTTTCCTGAAGAAAAGAAAAAAACAAAAAACAAAAACTGTCTCTTATTAATGTTTGCTGCAAAAATCGTATCAGTGTTTATTTTCAGGATATGTCTAATTTTCCATGAACACTTCTGTAGTCTCATCGCAGTTCAAGAAAGCTATTAATCCAATGAAGTTTAGTGTTTTTAATTATTTTGGTGATTTGTCTAACCGTGGTGCCATCACAAGTTCAAATACTTTGATATCATTACGAACAACCGAACTCTTAGCTCTTCTGTCATCAATCCATTCAAAGGTGATAACTTTCTTTTTCAAGAAATATGGTTGCCGAGACTTGATCTACATTTAGTATTCTTAGCATTTACCTCGCCCATCTACTGACTGAGATAATCGTACTCGGACTGCTATTTTCGGCCCTTTCGAGGGTCCAATTTTTTCTCTTTACAGAAAGTTGTGAGATTCTTTGTCTTGGAGTTCTTCAGCTGTTCTTTTCTTGTACTCAAGAGGAATAAATCCTTCATGTTTTACATTAATTTATTTAAGGGTGAATACACTACTCTCACATCAAATTTATTATTCAGTCAAATTCTAATCGTCCTTTGCAACACACGACGAAGATTCTAATAAATTGGAGGTAAGTCTGTTTCCCATCAAATGTAATTGAATTTCGATTTGACATTCGGCACACGAAGTTTGGTACCCATTTAGCTGACAATCCTAACTAGGGCTTATTTAGGCGGTAGAGCTTATATAACTATCATCCTGAAAAATCATGCTAGGACCTTAGTTATCGATTAAGGGGAGTTGGAAATTCTCTCTCTATACTGACAACGTTAAATTGGCTGTTTTCGATGTATCTTCTTAAAATCTGTTATATGTACATGCTTGAAATTTTTCATACAATTAAAGTATACCTTTCTCATTATACTGAAATGAGTTTTTAGCTAATTATGAATTTTTTAATAATTTATGAAATATTTTATCAAACATTGCGAAATTTGACTCATTTTTCACATAAAAAATTTGTAAAAAATAAGTTTTTGAATTTTTTACAAAAATCTCAATTTGGTGTATATTAACCATCATTATAAATAAATCATAAAAAATTTACATACCTGTGAAGAGTAGTTTCTCAGAAAAGATACATCGAACATCAAAATTTACATTTTGATATAAATTGATTTTAATGTATACAGTGAGGCTTCTAATCGGCTAGTAAATAAAAAAATAAAAGGCTCAATTTACAATAAAAGATACATGTTTTGGTTTATATCAGACATTCAAGCAAAAACGAAGTACTTTGTTTACATTTTTCGCCATTCAAATGGACATGGCCCAGTTTAAAAGATTATTTAAAAATAAATTTTAAGGGCTTCTAATTACCCTAGAGGTTAAAGTAAGGTTTTTTAAAAAGGTTGAAATCTATACAATTTGAAAATGTAAAAATCTCAATTTGTCAAAAAAATAAGATTTTAGCTTTCCAACTGCCCTTAAGTCCTATATTCTCAGAAAAATATGTTAATGTCACTTAGGATTATTAATAATAGAGATGGTTTAAAAAGCAAGCATCATTAAAAATGTTTTTGAATTTCTGTAATATTTGGCCTTATTTTTACTTTTTAGTTAAAAAAATGAATCATTTTCTTATACTGATGCTATATCGATTAAAAGTATTCTTTTCAGTCCAGTCATCGAGATCTAATTGCTTCCATCTATTTTATAGGGATATCTCTTTACATATTTGGTTGGTGGAGGGATTCTTTGTTTTCTAGGAGCGTACATAAATATGCTTATGAACAAATGTCCTCGATGGTCTAAGGGTAGTTATGATGGAAGTAGAAAATCAGTCTTCTCTACAAAGTTCATGAAAAATTTGTTTTTCTCGGATATCAGCATATACTTAAGAATAGGATCTGTTGGTATGTTTATATATTTTACACAATGATTCTTTTTTTAAAAAAATAATCTTGAAAGCAAATTTATACAATCCTATCTTTGAATATTTTAATTTTAGATTTTATCCATAATTACTCGATTTTCAATCCTGTTTACATGTTTAAAATGTGCAGCTTAAAAAATGTTACATTTCACCTATTTAAATACAATCTTTTGTCATTTTACCAGCTTAAAATTTAAGAATAGCAGATTAAATTTCAAGTTCTCTGCTTGCTTAATGTGATCTCGTATAAAGGAATCATATAGATATTTTAAGAAAAAAATATGCATGTTAAGGAAATAGAAGAAATAAAAAATGATATCGATTCAAAATTTATAAAACTTTGTCTTTAAAAATATATTATATTATTATGAGTTATACTACTTACAAGTTTTAAATATGGTACATTCTTTTTCAGTGTTTGGATTGGGTACTCTTATATCCAGTGGACTTGAAGTTGCTGCTATTTTCACTGGACCCAAAAAGTGCATGGATGACTTAAATATGCTGCAACCAGTTCTTCGAGGCCTTTTCAGTTTTATCCAAATGCATTTTCTTTTCATGAATACTAAAGTAAGTGAATGAATCTTAAAGTGGTGCGTACTCAGTTAATTGTAAAGTTTAATCAACTCAAAACCGCAATTAAAGAAAAAGATTAAAATTAGAAAGTAAGCTCTAAACCTAGATTTCCCTTAACTATGAAATACATTACTCAGATCTGATTTATTTTGTAATTAAATTTTAATGATAAACAAAGAAAAAAAAGAGGAATAAAAATAATTGAAACAAAAGAATGAATTATGTGTGTTTTTTCTCTTTTATTGAATGTCATAAATACAGTTCAATAACGAATGAAATAAAAATACCTGTAAAATTATTTTGCCTAAATTGAATTTCTCATAAAAAGTTTTTGTATCTACCTATCTTTTCAAAAGCAGCAAAAAGCTGTACAGGCTATGTTAGAGATTCAATCCCCTTCATTTATAAATTTTACTTCTCGTTGAATCCGGTTTAGTCGCCCATCCGGTATAGTGGTGTTAGCGACGATGACTGCTGTGCCGTTGGACTTGGGTTCGAATCTCGGAGAAGACATGGATGTTTGTAAATGTAAAATGACTTCGCGGCATGGGGGTACTTTAAATAGCCGTCGAGCCGCAAGTCCTCTCTTGAGGTTGGTGGAAGGCCCTGACCACCCCCAGGGTGTTCTCCCTCAAAATTGGGGTGAAACCGAGCTAAATCGTACTGTCACCTGTATGGTGCTCAAAGCTACGGCTAACGACAGGCGTCACTTAGCTCTTTGCCATGATGAATTTCGTGGGCCTTGATCTGGCCTTTGCAGATTCAACTACTCGTTGAAGTATATGCTCTAATTCAGTGGATACAAGAATGAAATACAAGAATGGTGGACTTTCGGGCCCTTACCCCGAAAAAATTTCCTGTGTGCGCTACTGCTCTAATTCCTTTTTAATAAATTTAACTTATCTATCTAAGACTCATTTATTCATTGAACAAGATCTTTCAGTAGCCCAAATTATCAATGAATGCGTATACGAGAGTCGAGGATTGATAAATGAAGGGTCATTAATCTAATTCCGGTTCATTCCTTCCCTTTATAAATTTTATCTGGAACATGTAATCCATTTCCTCCAAACGAAAAGAATTTTAGAAGGAAGAACAATGGGGTAGGTAAAGTTGGTATTTTGAAACTGCATAAATTACTTTTGGCTTCTTTTTTCTTGTGTAATCAATATCAGTCAATTTTACGATAACTTCAATTTCTCATCAGGGATAGAGAATTTTAGTGATGATTTAGAAGCAAGTCAGTAAAGTTTAAGAAACGAATTGAGGTTTTGAGGAATAATTAACAGTGACTGAGAAAAAATTGTTCTAATATTCAAAAATATGTTCACGCACGCACATTATAAAACTATAAGTTATGTGACTGAGGTTGGTTCAGATCATTGAACTTTTATTTATTAAAAAAAAGTTTTATATTAAATCAATGATCTGAGTTTCACAAACATTTGTTAGAAAATTATTTTTAGGATTGATTTGAAATTTCACACACTATCAATTAAATGAAATTTCGTGTATAACAATCATTTATACGTTTGTGTTGTTTACATTTTCAAAATTAAAAAAATAAGATTTGACGTTGAAGCTGATTATGGCTTCATGATTTTCTCGATAACTTATTTAGTAATTGCTAAGATACCTACAAATCTTCGTACTTTAATGTTTTCTAGATAAAGTATTAATCAGAAAAAGAATACTTCCAAATATTTAGGAATGGGCGTTAAAATGATGCAAATACCGCAAAGATGGGGAAACAAACATCGAAGACATAAATATTTGGAAATGCTGTATTTTTGAAGTTTTGGTACATGTAAATCTTTAAATAAGCACAATTCTTTAACTTTTTTTTAATTAAGAAAAAAACTTTATTTTACAATGACTAAGACGCTTAAGTATATATCAGTGCTCTAGATAATTATGGTAGATAAAATTTGCTTTTGGAAGATTTGCTTTGAAGAACTCTACTTTGGAACATTTACGACGATAAAATTAAAATCCAGTATTGCTATTATTGCCTTAAATTTTCTTTTGTATATCATTTTGTATATATTTAATTGGTTAAAGAAGATATGTTACAAACATTTTGTACAATCACTTATTATATTTTTCAGGAGATGGTAAATTCCTTCCGATGGTTTCGTCACATAGCTCTAATGCATTTGGTAGCAACAAATTTAGCTATATGGATTAGAATAATGCTCTGGGAGAGCGCTAAAGACTGGCTGGAGGCTGTTCATTACAAACATAATTCCAGTATTCCATGGGTAGATGCTAAGTTCAATGTAACTAAACATAGTCTCGAATCTGATAGCAAATCGACGGATGCTCTCAAAGCACCAAACCATATCTAAGTTGCACGGTAATGGTGTTTGTTATTTTTGTACATTTGGTTTCCATAGCTTTTAACAAACTATTTTAGGTATTTACTAATCAATAATAATAGGAAGAGTATGCTTAGATTAAAAGTTTGATTGCTTATCAAACAACCTAATTATTAAATCATATACGAAGATCGATTTAGCTTTTATTATTAATGCATGTGAATTTGGTGACTCAAAATGACCATTACTATTTTGAAAGGCCATTTATTACTTAAACTGATGAAATATCTAACAATGATGTGCTGTTTGTTATTGTATTTTGCAATTTCAGATAAAACACAGGAAACACAGTCATCAAAAATTTTAAATATTGATAGATTCACCAAATTCTTGTGTATTAGTACTTTGTATGTATGGAGCATCATTTTGTAGGGCAAAAGTTTTATGTATTCGGCTGGCCATTAAAATTACCTTACAGGAAGGAAGGGTAAAACTAAAAAAGCTTTGCTTATTGTACGTATATGGTACATGCATGCAAAATTCTTGGCAATTTGGAAGCTTACAGGATTCAAAATAGTTACTGGCATCACCTCTGGCTACTTGGATTGTAACTGGTTTAGATGAGAGATAGAGGCAAATTAGATTCCATACTGCATTTTAAGTCCTATACCGCTTCAAACATAATAATGACGCTACAGAGATGTGGCCCCTCTAAAGCCTGTAGATAGTGAAGAGATCTGGAAACTTCTTTGCTAGAATACAGATTTAGAACCTCTGTGTATATTTGAGTAGGTTAGAAAACGATGCTGACTGCGGCAGATCTAATCATCTTTCCTTTGCGGTGAAGAATGAAACATCAGGACTCGAAAAAAGAGCACAGACTTAGTCTACCACGGCAGCGCGAACAAGTTCCATACCCATCACGGCATAAATACTGAGAACAATGATATCGAGAATGTAAGCAGGCTACCGTGTGTCTTCAATTGCTTTAGGCAGGATGCGCCCATCATGATGATGCACGCTGAACCCGAACTCAAAGAATCGACTAAAGCGGAAAAACGATGTACTCCTGCTTTATCTAGTTTTCTATTGTTGTTCCGCAGTATTTCCACTATTTGGGAATTCATATGCTGTATGCTGTAGTGTCAAAGAGGCGCGTAATGGGTCCTGCGTCCGAACGCAATTTATGTAACTCTTTCTGACGTCGTATATTGATGATGTTGATATTTGTCTGCTGCAAACAAGCTCGTTTTCCTGCTCAAGGTCATATGTGGCTACACGATACAAGGTCGACCTGGTAACCCATTTCTACTCTCCTCTCGAGCATGAGTAGTAGGCGTAAGAAACCATAGCTTTTCCCGGTCGTGATTCCATATTTGCGCGTCTTTGGATTCCGACCAATCGCGAAACAACAATTTTCGTGATGCGGCCACTATCCCACTTATCAGGGTGATTCAACTCATTGCTGTGCCCGCTTCTTCTTGTACGGGCATTACGCGGTCTCCAAACAACTAACATTAAAAAAGTTTTTCGATAGAAACCCACTGTAATTTTCTTAATATTTTTCTATATATTGGGTTTGAGGTGCAATTTCTCCCTCCTGCGTCGGTTAGTTGCGCTTAGTTGCTAATCATTTGCATATCCTTGTATTTCCTTGCTTTCATGCGAATTTGACGTTTGTGTCAGGCCTCCTTAATGGTGTAACAATTTTAATGGCTAACAGTGCATTTTATAAATACCAATATTTTTTTTCTATAGCTGCCGAAATATCTATCAATTTCACAAGACATAATAACTTTTTTTCAATATGTAAAAAAAATCTCAGGCTTTTTATCACTAGGTAGCTTAGCATACTTAAGTTTTCTAAATATATATATGAAATAAAGAAACATAATACAAAAAGAATAGTCATGTTTTCAGCTGATAAAGCACTCAAATAGTAAGAAGATTTATTTAAATTTTCTATTTGTTGATTCTGAGGCTGTGTTTTAGTGTAAACTGAAAAAGATCTGTATATTTTTAATATTTTCCGCTTATACGCATTTGTTCATCATGTATTTATCAACACAAAAAATGATTCATCGATAGATTTACTTTTACATGTTAGCAAAACTCATACATGTTAATCATTGATAAATTTATTTAAAATCTAGCTTAAGTTAATAAACTGTTTTTAAAATGAAATACATAATAATTAAAAATATTTTCATTGTTTGATATATTTTACCTATTTCAGTTGCTATGTCTCGACAGTGCTTATGGAATCCACTTCCCGATAACGAAGAGACCGAAGGTTTGATGGAATTTCACATTTGCATGCAAAATTCCACAATTGGTGATATTTGGGAAAAAGCAATGCCCTACTTATATCCTTTTATAGTGCAATATTGTTTAGTTGCCACTGCCGTTATTTACATCACTTGGTCAAATCTTCACTCTCACCGTTTGAAAATGCAACGTTTTACTGCTGTTTCAGTATACGGAAAAGCTCCAAGTCAAGATGAAATCAACTGCGGTGGATCAACAAGAGGATTATTTCTTGGTTTGATCATTCTTGTTGCTGGCATAATTGCAATAATCTTGTTCTTCGTGCTCGCTCAAGATAAAGATTTTAATGTCCATTTAATGATTGGAGCACTTGAGTGTGGGATTTTCGGCCTGTCAACTCTGGCAACTATTATAGGAATAGTACAGATTCGGAAAATGAAAAGTAAAACTTCTAGACAAAGACGACTGTCAGATTTGCTCCAAAGAATAGGCATGCTGGCTGTTTACGTGTATGGTATTTGCAACATGATTGTGGGAGGCATCTCAATGGGAAATCTACCGAATTTTTTGTTATTTTTGGAAGGAACGTTGATGGTTTTCCAAGCTTTTCTACAGTCACTTTTCATTCACCAAGTATCGAAGAAACGCCTGGTCCTTTGAATATTGATGAAAAACCTGGTCGCCAAGTTGTAATTTTCCTTGTATTTGCCAACATTGTACTTTGGATCCTTGAATCCTTCACAACTCAGAAGCAATTACGAAGTCGCTTACAACTGGAATTCTACGGTACAGTTGCCTGGCCGGTGATAACTCGAATTGTTTTGCCATTCGTCATATTTTATCGATTCCATTCTGCTGTAGCTCTGATGGAAGCTTGGAGAAAGTCATATAGAGTGAAACAAAACTGAGGCATCACTGTATTCATTGTGTGTGAAACCACTGAGCTCATTGGTCAGCTAAAGTTTTCATTTCCTTTTCATCCTATTAGTTTGTAGCTTAAAAATTTTATGGCTTTTATTAATCCAATGCATTTTTATTATTTTCATTCGCTCATTTAAAGCGCTAATATAAGTATTTTTTATATGAATTAAAATGAATGTAAATAAAGATTAAGTTTTGAAGCTTGACCACATTTCATTAAAAAATATATCATTACAAAAATTGCCATTCGAAACATTTATTGTTTTAACTATGAAATATTGAAGGAAAAGTCAGTACTGTCTAATTATTCTAAGCCAAAATTTATATTTTAAAAACTTTCCGGAGATTTTATGCACGTAGTGCTTTTAATTTGTAATCAACAATAAGAATTCACACAATAGTATAAAAGTATTATAAGATATAATATTGTAATGTGTAATATAATACTTTCTCTCTCTCTCTAAAATGTCCTTTGAAAAACTTACTTCTTTCTTTTATTATACATGTTTTTTTTTTCTTTTATCAATTCAATGTTTTAAAATATTTATTTTAATTTAAAAATTGATTTGATTTTTCTATCATTTGTTGTCACACTCTGCAAGCTACGTAGGAGCTGTATTGATGACTGTAAGGCCTGAAATGTTTACTGTGTTTTAATTTTAATACAGTTTGTAATCCTTCTAGCTCTTTTTTTGAATTTTGTAATTTAACTTTTCTGTTACAATTTTGTTCACAAAAATAGAAATTATTGAAAGACATCGGATCACATAATACAACTCATTTAAACTGTTTTATTCTTATTAACAGGGGTGATATATTACACCAAACTCTGAAGATATACTCCCAAAATATTTATATTCCCTACCCCCGTCACAACGGGGCTGCGAGCTGTAGCCAATTGATGGTCAAAGGTATCTAAGTTTTACTTTGGCAGGCATGCCATGAGGTTCGAGCCCGGTATCACTAAGACCCTCCGTGTAGGGCAACTGATGCACGTTAAATCGTAGCTGGAAACGTCTCTCGTAGTGTGGAAGTTAGGAGAGGGATGCAAGCTCCATAGGTGTCGTCCGTCATTTGATGGTTCCATTACCACGTGGGTCCGTCATAAAACCCTCAATGTAGCAGCTGGTGAATTACGACTATGCACTGTATGCCCCTGTGAAACTGCCTCATTCATTTACGGCAATTTGAATTTTCCCATTATCCAGAAAATATATTCTTTTCTTCCATATTTTTAGTTAACATATTTATCCATTTTTTTTACACAGGAATTTACTTATTTGGGGTGACTTCATTCACTTATTTTGATTTTTTTTTTATAAAATTTTCTTTTCCCCCACATACTTTTCTTAAAATATATTGATTTTGTTAAAAAAATTTCTTTTTTCCCATGTCTTTCATTTAAAAGAGCTAAAATTTTTTCTTTTTTTACCTAATATAAAATGTAACTAAAAATTGGTTTTAAACTTCATTTTAAGGCTGTGTGTCTTTGGTTAATGTTAAAGAATAGGACCGGAATTCGGAACATTTTTTCAGATTAAAAAATGAAACTTTAAAAGATTTCTGGCTTTTATCCTTTAGAAGCGCTTTTTATCATACCCTTTTTTAAACCCGAGTTGTTTTTTTTTCGGGTAAAAAAATTTTTTTCCTTTTTTTCCCATATCGTAATTTTAAAATGGGCAAAACCTTCACGTATTTATAAAAAAAAAAATATTCAGGGAATATTTTGGCATTTTCCATATTTTGTTAGGGAATGGTTATAAATGAAAATTTTCCCATGAAGGGGGTTTTTTCCGTTGAAAATGTCTTGTTTTGTTCAAACCCGTATTTTACCGAAAAAGAAACCTTAAATTAAATTTTTTAAACAATAAATGCACAGCATATTTTCGAAATATTACATAACTTTCCCCCAAAAAAGCCCCCACTATCTTTTTTTAAACTTCCCCCTAAATTCACAGGTTTTCCAAATGTAGAAAAGGAAGCGTATATTTTCAGGATTTATACTTCTTGATATTTTATTCTAATAAAATGCTTTAACATATCCACTCTTGTTAAACGACGTTTCCTCAAACAAGAAACGTGTGATAGCATTAAACATTATTTAACATAATGCTTCTATAATACGTTGTAAATGCGGGAATTACTTTTCCTCTTGCAAGTATAAGTACATGGTAATAAAACAGTTCCAGTTATTTCACTTCAATTGAATCCTATTACGCTTAATAGTCTCTATGTTTCTTAATGTCCTTTAAGTTTAAAAAAAAAAAAAATCAAAAAACCTTTATACGAGATGTTTCGTAGATAGATGAAAAATAAAAGCCTGCATTTATTTAAACACCGCTGATTTTGAACGATGCCACACACAAAAAAAGCAAGGTTTTTTATTTCAAATTTTAAATTTTGGAAGTGAAGAGGGGTTTGGAAAGAAAAAAATTTTGAGGGGACTATTTTGGGATCGGCAATATTTAAAAAACAAATACTGAAGACAAAACATGTTTGGAAGGGGGAAGGGAAAAGATTTTTTAATCCAATTTAATAATCAAAGCTTTTTCGACACTGTTCAAAATCAAAGGAACCAATTTTCGGTGTTCCCTTGGGATTAAATTTTCTTGTGTTATTTCTTAGTTTCAAACTTTTTCAAAAAATTTTTTTTTTAAAAAAATAATTTTTTTCAAAAAATTTTTCTAATTTTTTGTAAATTTTTTTTTTGAATAATTATTGAAAAATTAGTTTTTATGAAAAAAAATTTTGAAATCAATATAAATTATTATGACCTTTTTTGATTCTGCCATTTCCCACTGGAAAGCATTTAGGGAAAGAACTGTTTTTTTGGGGAACACCTTTTGGCCCCCCAAAAAGCGGGGACAAAGGGTTTTTTCCCAACCTTTTATCAACAGCTTAAATTGGAATTTTACGTTTAATTTACCCCAGATTCTAACGGAAAAGAAAAAGCAATTTACTGTTTTAAATTTTAATTGGTAGTGAGATTTTTGTTCTTTGGCTTGTAATTTTAAAACATGTATTGTTGATTGAAAACTTTATTTCTGAAAAAGAAAATTTTTGAAAGGAGTTGAAACGTTTATTTTTCCCGGGCCATCTTTTTGTTTTTGTTGGTCAAATGTACGAAACCTAAATTCTTAAAAAAAATTTGTTTTGAAGATTTTTTAAAGTTTTATATATATTGGTACCTCCTTTGTTATTTTTGATTTCCATCTTCCTTTTTATTTTTTTTTTGTCTTTTCCCCTTTTTTTTTTCCCCTAAAATTTTTTTTTTTTTATGATTTAATTGAGTTACCACTTACGTCTGTAACCCTCATGTTATGCACGGACCCTGGGGAGTTTCAAATAAATTAAATAAAAAAAATATATAATATTTGGATTTAAACTTGGAATGGGTTTAAAATGTCTAAGACTTAAATTGATGAAAAGTAGCATTAGAAGAAATTAAATGTTAATTAAATATGGAAAGTTCAAAATGTTTTCACACCTTCGTAAGGCCATATATATATATATATATAAAAAAACTTTTTTCGTAGTGTTTCGTTAAAATTCTTACGTATTTTAATTCAAATTCAGATAACAAAGTTTTTTTTTTTAAAAAAGCAAACGTGCTGATGAAAATGGTCTTAAGGAGCATTTACCTCTTAAGCTGTAAATAATTTCTTTAACATTTCGAAAGATTTTAAGTTGAAAAGATCAGAAATAAAATCAAACATTTTGAATACCGTTAATTATCCTTAATTATTGTTGCTTCGCTGAAGGGAAAATATCAATTTCGCTTTAACTGATAATTTTTTTTTAAAAATTGACTTGAAAGTGTTTTATAGTCTTAAATGCATTTAACTAATACATTAATGTGTTTTAAAGCTTTTGTTTTTAATTTTTTCTGCATCTGATATATTTAATTCACTTTGCAATCAATGTAAAGCAATTGGAATGAGTAGTAGTAGTAGTAGTAGTAGAAATGAACATAGATGGTGCCCAACTACACATTTTATGTTACCGGGAGATAAGATCATGAAAAAATTAGCTTTCATAAAAATAAATAAATAAATGTTCTAAGATTTTATAAGATATATTATAGCAGTTATTATAATTTATTTTTAACCCTATCCGTCTCAGTTTTGAAAAGTAATTAATCAAAATGTAAGAACAAATCTGTTTTCCTTCTAAAAATATTATTAAGTTTAAATCAGTGCTTCTCAAAGTTTCAATATTTGCTACCCGATATTCAATTAATTTATCCCCCCCTTCCATATAAAAAATAACTAATTAATAAATATAACTTAGATGCTAAAGCTACAATAGAACTTTAACCCCTTAAGTGCTATCGGTGTATATAAACGTCTCACTCAGTCAAAGCGTTAATTGCTCCTGACGTATATATGTCTTGCCAAAGTACGATCTCTTCTGTGCACTGCTATCCATAAAATTATTCCGAACGCAATAAAAGAACTTTGAAATGAAATAAAAGGACATTGACAGTGTTTGCGATGTATTTACTTATTTATTCCTTTTCTCCCCCTTCCCCTTCCCAATTCACATTCCGCCACGTAAAGGGGGGGTTTTTGGGCGAATCGCAACTTTAAATTTGGGGGTTAAAATATTAATTTTTTAAAAAGTACAAACTATAAGATAATTCAAATTTTTTCATAATTTTTTTATATGACAAGCCCGTGGGTCCTGGGAATTATTAAATTGTTTTAACTTAGTATTGTTAATTTAATTGCAAAATACATTTTTGCAGTACCATTTAAAGGTTTAAAACGGTAAAAATGTGTTTTATGTTTTATTTTGTCAGAATGTATTTTATTTTTTTTCAGTGAATTAAAAATTTTAAAAAAACCTTTTGTTTCGAACTTTTAAAATGCCTGCCCCTTTAGGTTTCAATCCCCTAGGAGGCACGCCCCGGTAAAAACCTGGTTAAATAAATTAAAATAGCCAAATATAAAAAATAATTTTCATATATTATTATTATCTACGTTCCAAAATAATAAACACATTTGAAGTTTGTATTTTTTTAAGTTTTGTTTCTTTCAACTTCTTTCAAAAGGTCGTAGTTTTATTTTCTTTCATTTAAATACGGTTTTTGATGTTTGGGTTTTTTACAAAATTTTTCCATTGTTTTCCACAAAAAATTTTTAAATGGTTTATTTTTCCCTTTACTGTGAAGTTTATACTTAACAAACAGAACGACTCTTACTACTTTTCAGTTTTTAGATTATTCGAATTTATTTTTTTCCTTCTTTAAAGCGGAGGGGACCCCCTTTCCCTATTTCAAAAATTAAAAAGGGCCCCCGCATTTTTCTGGGAAATAATTTTAAAAGTTATTTAAAAATTGTTTTTTTCAAAAAAAAAAACAAAGAAAAAAAAAAACCATAAATGCAGAAACTTTTTTTTGAACTGTACTTTCAACATTGGGGAAAAATGGGGGGGGATTATTACTGACTTCGTATTGGTAAGAGCTCTGGAATGTTACGTTCGCTTCTTTATTTAATTATAGGTTTTAAATGTGATAGAAAAATCTTTTTTCTTTAAAGGAAAGGAAGCAATAAATGCCCGAAGCTTGTGCTTTATGGATAAAAAAGAATGGCATTTCTTACATGCATTTTACAAACATTTAAGGGAGGATTAACATAAATTCATAAGGATAATTTTTAGTTTTTTATATTTTGCTTCAAGAAAACTACATAGATACTTTTCGAAAAAGAAAGCATGAAATACAAAAATTTTTTCAGATGCAAATCAAAATTCTAATGCACTCATCTTCTATATATTACCATGTTTTTATTAACTCACTTTCTTGTATGTCTATCCGGGTGGAATTTTTTAACTTATTTTAAACTAACTTCCTTGTGAGATAGATACTTGGAAATTGGACCATAGCTCAGAAGTGGACGACAATACATGAAAATGAGAAAAAAAGAAGAAAATTGCTGTTTTTATTAACTCGCTTTCTTGTATGTCTGTCCAGATGGAATTTTGTAATTGATTTTAAACTAACTTCCCGATGGGCTAGAGACATGAAATTTGGACCATAACTCAAAAGTGGATGACAATGCTAAAAAAATGTGAAAAAAGAAAGAAAAAGAAAACGAAAGGAGGAGAGAAAGATGAAAAAAACGAAAAAGATGGGGAAAAAAAAAAGAGAGAGAACAAAACTTTAGTTCATTAAAAAACATGGTACATTAAGATTTTTTTTATAAGCTTCACTTTGTTTTGATGATTGAGTTTTCCAGAACATCGTGTAAGTCGAAATATTGTCTTTTAATTGAAAATAAATTAAAATGTTAATAATTTACTTAGTTGAGTATTTAATTAAATTATCAATGTAAAATAAGAGCAAAATGTTATTAAAAATAAATTCATGTTGTTGACACATATAGTTTTCAAGTATAAGTTGACTCATTAGTTTTCAAGCATTTCGTCTTCTATGCTTATTATGTATGTTTTGTCCGCTTTTGGATTGCAATACCTGTAACACATGAAGCTTTTCTTGCAGTACTAGAGACTACACTTTTTAAAATAGTGTTCTCAATACTCTAATTTCATTTATAGGATAGATTAAACAACATCTAGTAACTTATTCCTCATTTCATAAAAGATATAAAATTTTGATTTAGTTTTCTGAGGATATAATCTTCTTTTTCACTTGCTATTTTATAAATTTTTTTGTTTGTCATGATAGGTTTAATGCATAACATTTTGAGCACGCTATGAGAACTATATTTGTTTATTTCCAGCCAATTAATATGAAATTTAAAAAAATTCCGATTAGAAAAAGCATAAGGATACACACCTTTCTTATGGGACTGTATTCTTATTTCGCTGTGATTTACTCGGATAATCACAGTGAATCAGTTTAATCACAGTATATATATAGAGAGAGAGACAAATACAAATATATTCCTAGAATCTTCTCTCAAGTAACTGTGGTATTTATTTATATGAGTGCACTATATAATTATTTTAGTACTATTAATTTTATACTTTTTGCTGATTGCCACAATTTAGCTTTGAATTTGTATTTGGGTCCCGAATCTGGCAATAACTTGTTTATTGTAAACAGATTCAGAGCGGGCTATGTATTTTTTAATACAATTTTGGGTAAGTTACCTTTTTCCTGTAATGGATTTAGAAGTTCTATCCATTATTTTCAATGGGATTTCGCTCAGTATTATAGACAGAAAGGGGGAAGGCTGTCTAGCCAGAAAACTTGTTAAACACTACTTTTATATAAATTATTTTATATATAAGAGCTCTGTCCTATATATATATATGTCAGCAATAATAATAATATACTGCAGCATCTATATTATTAAATTCTAATATCTTTTGAATTCTCACATTTTTTAAAATTCTAATATCTGTTTTAAATTCCATAAACTTTTTTTGACTTTTTCATCTATCTTTAGTTTTCTGATGATTTCTGTTAGTATAGTAGAGAACAGTTAACTCTCTCTCTATAATAATAATAATAATAAATAAAAATGATTTCCAGAATATATATAGTACATATATATGACAAGATTGGTGGCGAGTGTTAAGGATTACTTTAATGATGATTCTATTGAATTACTGAGATGCTCTTATAGTTGCATTGATGAGGCAGTCTTTTGTTGACAGATATTCCAATTTATTATACATTTATAGACACTCCCACAAATAAACATCTTAAACATCTAGACGACACTCACTTATGGCTCAAACACAGAACGTATAATTCAACTACAACATGACGAAGACAAAAGAGAAGCGGATTTCCCATAGTCACGGGTTTTTATATGAAGCGCAAATGGGAGTTCTCAACTTATATGACTTCCGTGGACGGAGCTTACGATTGGTGGAAAGATATCGTACGAGAGAATGTCTTATGTAAGTTTAAATAAGCTGAGGTTTTTTAAATTTTCTAACGATATGGTTACGGTTATTCCCATCAGTTGGGCAGCCAGTATTTAATTATTTACGTGAGAGTCGAGAATCCTGAATGGTAAGTAATGACATTACACAAATTCAATTAATATGAAATTAAAAGTAACCACACACACACACACACACACACACACACACACACACACACACACACACACACACACACACACACACACACACACACACACCCCAACACACACACACACACACACACACACACACACCCCCACCCCCCCACCCCCCACACACACACACACACACAAAACAAAAAATTTGGGAATATTTTGGGGAAATTATTTACCCTCAGACCACCAATATAATTTCCTTTCTCCGCATCTGCTTTCATTTGCAGGCAATAGCGAAGCAAATCGTGACATTTATTTCCGCAGCATTGTATGGGGGCCAGGGAAATTTTTTTAGTGGACAATATGAAAAAAAAGAGTTAATGAAAAAAATATTAAAAAAAATTAAGCTACAACTATTATTAAAACAAAATAATAAGAAGAAAATAAACTAATGTCATAGAAATTCGAGATAAAAAAAATCGTATTTTCTGGATACGAATTCCCTCCTATCATTTTATCTTGTAAACAATAACCTCAGTCGTATAACATATTTGTAAGCAAAAAATTTAATCGGCTTGATATGGTAATAAAAAGTCTTCGTCTGATGGTTGCAAAGTAAAGAGAAAGAGAGCCAGATATTAATATACTAATTTTAAAATATAAGTCTGATGAATCTTTTTAATAGAGCCTGTATATTTAGTATCCTTATGAATACATTTTTATAGGTTCTTTGAGATAACATATTTAACTTTTTATTACTTTTATTTTTATTTTCAATAGGGCTGCAGACTGGTATTTTTATTATTGAAAACCTAGTATATTCCCCGGCAGCCAATATCACTTTTTAGCGCGACATCATACACCATACCAATTGCCGCAATGTGATTTCGCTCTGACGATGCGAAATTGTACTAGGTATTTTTCAATTTTTCTGACTGCATCCTAGTGAAATAGGTGCACAAGGGATCTTTTACTTTCCGCATAATCATTCGACATAAGCATTGTCGATTTTTTTGTATCATGAAAATCCACTAATGGCTCCAAGGCAAGCACCTAACCAACTATGCCTCCCAGATGGCTTATTTTTATATATTTCAGCTTTATCAATAAAAATTTTCAAAATTTGCGATTTTCATTTTTCGCATTATATATATATATATATAAAATGGAATTTTTAAATTATCGTTTTTTAAAAACTTAAAAAACATATATAAAAAATTTTTTAACTGTTTTTTTTATAACTATAAAAAAAAATTTTTGACTAAAAATTTAAACACGAAATGTGGTCCCCATAAATTTGGACTCAGGACCCCGGCAAAAAAAAAGGAGGCCCCCTTTAGATAATTTATACTAAACACCTTCAGCTCAGTCAACCAAAAAAAAATGATGCCTTTTTGCCCTTACATACTCCTCATTTTTTGACAGAAGTTTTGTGTCCCAAACTTTTAAAAGCTTAAACCTCTTGGGTACTTCAAAAAATTTGTTTTATTTGTAGTATATTATTTTTTCAGTAATAAAAAAACATTGTAAAAAGTTTTTTCTTTTTAAAAAACATATAAAAAAATTTTAAAATTTAACAAAATAAAATAACATTATATAAGGTAATTACATGGTAAATTATACATAAACTATAATGCGTTTATTAAGTGCTGTTATTTTGAGGTCACTTCTGAGATCATTATCTTTTATTAACAAAGGTATATGCAAGATTTAAGTACCTATGTGTGTGGGTGAGTGAGTGAATATTAACGTCACACTGTTCAGCTACACGAGGACTTTGGGCGACGGACCACGTAATTTTGAACCATGGTCAAGTGACGTGGACGACACCTGAGCTTCTTTTTTTTTTGTTGAATTAAATTGTTACAACTTAAAAATTTAGAAGTCAACTACCACTAAACTAGCTTTAAAAAATCAAAAATAAACAACAGAAAGGGATAAAATGAGAAAAATTTAAGTAAATTACAATAAGAACCTAAATAATTTTACTTAATTTTAATGAACATTTCATGTTTCCATATGTTTCATAACCATTATCTCAAAAGGAAAGTTTTTCCTTGTTTTAGTAGTTTTTCTTGATTTCACTGTATTCACCGTGAAAGTGTCTGTACGGATTATTCACAGTACTATACTGACATGGTAAGTCTTAAATTTGAACAAAAGCATATAAAATGTAATTTAATTATCTAAAAATCTGAATTTGTTGCCAGTTTGGTTCTAAAAAAAGAATGATAAAAATATGTTAAACTTGATAATTTGAAGCTCAAGAGCTGTCATATAAAATACACTGGTGTGCAAAACTTAAGCAACAATGTAAAAATTTAGCAGATAGCCATGAAATTACAGAAAAGGTCTGGAGATCAGTACAGTGAACACGAAAGTAAGTAGAAACGTCATGCGTATGCAAATATCAGGAACAAAACGTCAGAAGCGATGTTAGCGTACGCAAAACGCGTGATGTCGGCTCGCGCTGCTCAACAGTAGAATAAAATGAAGGACGGAGACGCAATTCAACATATTCGCTGCAAGTGCCAGTGAATCAGTTCGTGAAATATGGCTATAAGAAATCACCTGGATGACTTCACATGTGGAAGAATGATCGGAAAGCTGGAGGAGGGGCGTACAGTCACCAGTGTAGCTGCAGAGTTCGGAATCAACAAAAGTGTCGTTTCGCGCGCTTGGAAAGCGTTCCAAACCACAGGTACAGCTGTTAGAAAGGTTGGTGGTGGCCGCCCGAGGACGACAACTGCAAGGGATGACCGATATATCATTCTGCAGGCGAAAAGAGGTCGACAGCAGTCAAGCAAGCACCATTGCTCAGAAACTCTGTACAGAAACGGGTCGACAAGTGTCGCGGTTTACTGTGGCCAGACGCCTTCACAAAGGGGGCCTGTTCGCCCGCCGTCCTGAACGCTGCCTCCCGTTGAAAGTTGGCCACCGAAGCCACCGTTTACAGTGGACCAGAGAGCACAAAAACTGGACAACTGATCAATGGAGTCGTGTCTTCTTTACGGATGAGAGTCGGTTCAGTACCAGAAGCATTCTCAACGCGTTTTGATTTGGAGAGATCGGGACTCGGTTTTATCCCAGTAACATCAAGGAAAGACACCGTTACGGTGGTCCTGGAGTTCTTGTCTGGGGAGGCATTATGCTGAACGGGCGAACTGAGCTTCACATTTTCGACAGAGGGTCTGTAACCGGGGATCGCTATTGTGAGGAGGTACTTCTTCCCCATGTGCGTCTTTTCCGAGGTGCCATTGGCCCAGACTTCATATTTATGGATAACAATGCACGGCCACATCGCACTCTTGCTGTTGAGGAGCTGCTGGAAAGTGAAGATATCACTCGAATGGATTGGCCAGCGTGCTCCCCAGATTTAAATCCCATTGAACATGTGTGTTATGCTTTGAGGAGACGTATTGCCACACGCTTACATCATCCGGAGAACAACCAACAACTCAAACAGATGTTGATTGAGGGATGGGCACTCCTACCTCAAGAAATGTTGCACCAGCTGGTTCTGAGTATGCGGAGACGGTGCGAAGGAACCATTGTAGTAAGGGGAGGGCATATACCATAGTAAGAAACATCTGCTTGTTGTTCTTCCTGTTGGATAGACAATCATGAGTCACGATACTATGCGTTCAATAAAGCTTGTTTTTGTTTGATTCCATACCGTATGCGTTGTATTCCTTTTTCAGCGCCGATGATTTCGTCATCCTTTACTTACATAATACTCTCCCTCATTTCAGAATTTCATGTCTCTCAGATGATTTTTCGTGAAGTTATGGCAATAAACCCACCTGTTGCTTAAGTTTTGCACACCAGTGTATTTCTTATATACAACAATCTTATACTAAACATTGAACTTCAATCGATAATACGTCTATGTAAAATTGTTCTTGGTAAAAATTCGTTTTAAAAGTCTGTTTTTGAGTGTTATGTTGTGACGGGCCTTTATCGTCTTTTTACTATTAATCCTCTTGGGGAATCTTTGGGGCCAGCATTGAGTTAATTCATAGCCAATCTTCTCAAGAAGAAACCGTGATATGCAGATTAGTTAGTAGATATATATTGAAGGTTTTGTAATCGCGAGGAGGAAGGAAAAAGGAAGCTGATATGCTGAACGCCGTGAGCTGATGGTAAGACATTAAACTTAAAAGCGTAATTATAGAACGGGCTTTAGCGTGTTAAAGAATTAAACGAAGATAAAGATTCTTAGGATAACTTCTCGTTAAGATAAGTTGTGAGGATTCCAGGCGCTTATATATACTGAATTTAGGAATATGTTATATCATTCCTGATTGACTTCCTATAGTAAGACTTGTGTTGTTCAATATATTTAGATGATAATAAATTGGGTTTATTATGGCTAACTTGAGTGATCAATCATTTACTCCCTCAAATCTAGTTCGCGTAGATGAAGAGATGGTACCCCCAGGCAGGGAGGTATCACAATGTTAAAAACACATGAAATAAATAATTCTTGATAAATATTTGCACAAATATGAATCATTTATCAAGAATTCAATTTTTGATGACTCAAATCTTTGTAACTTTTTTTTTCAAGATAAGGACAATGTTTAATTTTATATGGATGGTATAATAATCACATTAGTTTTACTAAATGATGTATGGGATTTGTTCGCTAGCCGTTTATTTAGACAATATTGTCGTCATCCACACCGGAAATAGAAAATCCTCTTTCAATATTTTATTACTGTTGGAAGTAGCATTTTCTGGAATGAGAAAGAATTTTGTGCCTTATCAAATATCTTATCCACCTTTCATTGCTGAAACCCTTTTCTGTTTATCGTCGTTGTAATGCTTCCTATTCATTAGTCTCGTCTCGTTGCCAAAATTCGATTTTCACTGCTTTGCTTCGTTTTGGAACCCTTAATAAACTGTCTTAAAGCAGGGAGGAAAATATCACCTCTCCTCCTCTTCTAACTCTTGAAAGTACTTTATTTAATTATAGTTATTAAGTACGTTATATATAGACAGTAAAAAAAATGTCCACAATTATTTAAAGCTTTCAAATCACTGCTAATTAGTTCATAAAAGCACTCTAAAATGTATTATTTGTTAGTATAGCACTTATGTTTCTCATGCAATTAGAAAAAAAGCATAATATTACATATTTGTTAAGATATGAGAGATTAATTAAAGCTCATCTCTACTAATCTTATATTTGCTGACGGCAGTCTTTGAATAATGAAGTGCAATTAATAAGACATGAAACATAACACTGAGATTTTAAAAGTTAGATTTAAAAGCCTTGAATAACGTGAGCTGTAATATTAAAGTGTATCGAAGGGGAACACATTTTCAATCTTAGAATTCAATACCATATTTACATTAAAATGAATTTAAGTAACTAATAATCCAATAAAATATGCTAAAGGGAAGTTCAGCCTATTAATAAATATTGTAGTCTGAAGACAGAAATAAAATTATGAATTTCGATTTATTTTAAAAACCATGCTATTATGAAAAGATATCCGGGAAATTTAGTTGAGTTTAATAAAATAAATAATTAAGTAAAAAAAAAAAACTTTCTGAAAAGAAAGAAACTTTTAACGCTGTGGTTTATCCATTTTTCTACGATATATACGATTGATAATAATAATAAGACACGAATGTCAGATGTGTGTTTGATACTAGATTATCACTTCGCGCCAGTGGTGCACACAAGAAGGGGGTCCTAGGGTCCGGACCCCCCAAAGCCTTTGATTTTTTTACCGATTGATTATAATTCTAAGTATATAGTACGTACAATTTAATTAAGTATTTGTTATTAATGATTAATTTTATTAATTAATGCTAATTATTTATTCAATAATTAATTTTTTTACTGTTTTTTGTTCACGAAAATCGACAAAATCAAAAGGAGCATGATATAAGAATGGGGGACTTTCGACCCTGGACCCCCACGTCGAAAAATTCCTGTGTGCGCTACTGCTTCGCGCTATACATAATATATCGAGAAATGATAATGGAACAAGTAATTTTGAATCATAATCAAATAACGTGAACAATTCTTGAACTGGGACACTCCACCGCCTCCATTCCCACCCCGTTGACGTGAAGGCTTTGATATTTGGTGAATTAAACATGAATTAGCCACGCTATTTAACGGCTTCTTGTAAGACAGGACCGGAACACCCTGCCAATTTGCCACGAATCTGTTAGTCAACCTAACTAGCTACTGAGGCCTAATTGATATAAAGTGAGCTCGATTGTAGTATGAGCTTAATAATTACTGATGTAAAATTAATTATTAGTTTAAATTAACTTTTGAAACAAAAGCTACATTTAAAATCCTCTGCGAATTTTTTCGCATCGCACCTTTATTAAAAACTTTTTAAGAAATAGTTACGTATAAAGAAAAACCTGAGCACACGTAAACATACAAGGAGAGAGAGAGAGAGAGAACGCACAATATATATAAAACAAGCACCAAGGGAATTTAATCTTTACCATATATTCCTCGTTGTGTTTTATAACGTGCCCCTATACTTTCAAGCTGCATTTCTTAAGTTTTGGGTACATTCGCCGTATAACGCGTACCTTTTTTTCAATTCCTATTATTACTTCACACTCTACCTATATATATATTTATTTATATATATATCCTGTTCTCAAATTTTCAATCGTTAATAAAATACTTTTTATTCATTCACTCAAGTTCAAATACATTTTTAAAACTTGTAATGGGTGACACTTGATGTTAATACAGTTTTTTCAAATATTAATTCATTAATAAAATTTAATTAACTAAAAATATTTTTTTGTTGACCTAAGTATAGGAATTGACTTAAATTTTTTTAAATATTATTTATGAAGAAAACTGAATTTACACGTGCAATGTACTCATATCTTTTTAAGTCTAGATATAGCGTGTGTGGATAATAAAAGCATGGAATGAAAATAAACGTGACATTGCTAAAAAGTCATTTGAAAAATGTAGTATATCTAACAATTTAGATGAAATGGAAGATAATTATTTATTTATGGATCAGAGTAATAATGATGATGAAAAGATGAAACAGATGATGTGCCTGAAGATATAACGGAAAACGAATATGATGAACTTTTCATGTTATAAAATAATGAAACTTCGCAAGGTGTGCCCTTTATCTTAAATAAATAGTACTTAGATATATACAGAAATGCACATTTTTATACAATCCTTTCTTTATTTTAAAGCTATCTTTTTTATTCCACGTATAACGCGCACCCGTAAATTTTGATATTATTTTTTGTGTTAAAAGGGAACGTTACACACGGAATAGACGGAAAATAAAACATTCAAAAATGATACAAATTCAAAATATGTTTCTATCTTTTGAAAATTATATTTAAGTACTAAATATTTTAATACTAATAAATACTAAATACTTTAAGATTTAAAATCCTTTTATTTCACAAAATTTTAAAATGCCAATAATTTAAAATCCATTTTTAAGAAACTGCTAATTAGTGACATGATATGAGAAAACTATATAATTATAATTGTAAAACATTGCATGATATAGCTTAAATTACAATAGTTTCCTCTCATATACGTATACAGATGTTTTCTTTAACACATTTATTAAGTATTGAGAAATTATATTGATTATATTATTGATTATATTAATTATATTTATTAAGTATTGATATTAGAAGAAATTACATAAATTTTAAAATCTTACATGGCTACTTTGCTGTTTTATTCCGAGTACAGAAAATTGAATTACATGGCTCATGTATATTTTTAGTGAAAGTTATCATATAGGAGAATAGAAATTTCCACCGAACGGTAAAGATTTAGTTAAACTTGCAAATAAGAACATAGAAGAATCAATTCATAAATATGGAACGGAAGCATCAATTCATAAATATGTATATGAATAGGTCCGAGTTCTAAATTTTGGAAACAGAGTAAACAGTCATTTAGACTGACTTCCAATTTGCGAATGCTTCCAAATTTAGGCTCATTTCATTAATTTCCCCGAACTATACAACACACACACACACACACATATATAAATATATATATATATTGATGTCCAGTTTAATCTTTTTTAAAGGAATGAAAAGAAGATTAAAAGTAGTTTTTGTGAAAAGAAAACCTGAAAATAAATTACAAATTAAAGGAGTTTTTTATTTGTGCATTTGGATGCTTTTTATGATTTTTTAAGATGCAAAACAAATAAGCAGTAAAACTGAAATAAGCTTTAAGAAACGTACATATTTTATAAATGTAACGGGATTGAAAACTTTGAAATAAATTAAAGACGAATAAAGATTGTCTATAAGAGAATAAAGATTTATAGCAGCTTGTAAGCAAATACTGTCGTATTTCTTTTTTGACAAAGTGATAGGAAAAACACGACTGCATTAAATTTTACGTAGTAATACTTTATGGTATCCGACTACGTTCCGAACTGTTATTTTGCAAAAGTGTATAAATGGGTAATTTTTATATTTAGTGTCTCTCAGATTAGAATGCATGTATAAAATTGTTTTAGGAATATTATTACAGTAAAAAATTATTTAAAGGTAATATTTTGGCAAAAAATGAACTCAGAATTACCTATTTTCAAAACATTCTCCTTTTATGGAAAATGTTTCTATAATAATAATATTTTGCCTATATATAGCTCAGATCTCTGTACAGAGCCTGAACTAGAATTTTTGAATTATATAAATTAGAAGTGAATTTATCCAAATTTCAATACAACAAAGTGGAGAAATTTTAAGAAAAAAACACTGATAATTATTTCAATTGGTTGTAACTCTAAAAATAATGTGAATTTTTCAAAATCCTAGTTTAGGTCCTCTGGAAAATTCTCAGCTTTATATAAGCAAAATATTATTATTATAGAATCATTTTTCATAAAAGGAGAATGTTTTGAAAATAGGTAATTCAAAGTTCATTTTTTGCCGGAATATTTCATTTAAATAATTTTTTATTTTAATAATATTCTTAAAGCAATTTTATATCTGTATTCTAATCCAAGTGATACTAAATATCTTAAAAATTATCCTTTTGAAGACGCAGGAATGGACATATCTGCAGAAGTCATCATACAAAATGCGACAAAACCAAGTGCGCATTATCTCAAAAGAGGCGTTCCTACGTTTCTTGTAGAGACTGAACTGTTTGGTGGTTTATGTTAGTTCAACAGTATTATTTTAGAAGAGACTGCTGTGCTTGAAAAGGAGGATTTTGTTCGACTGGAGGGCGGATATTTTTTGAACATATTTACCAGTAATGTTACAGAAAATATTCTAGTTTTCATTCACTAATATATTACGATCCCTTTATTTATGTAACTAACTGTATTGGGTAGCAGGAAAAATATTAAATCTTAGTAGAGTTTATCGACAGTTAATCCACCATTTTTTTTTTTAAATGTGATGAAATTAGAGGAGGGGAGCTGCGATACTTCAGTGTTTAACCCTTTATCTACCGCATTATGATTTACTGCAGTTTTTTCATGCAACTTTGGGAAATTTAATCCATTAGAGCTAATTAATTGATTCAAGATATTCCACTGTAAAATTAATTATATACACTGTTTACTTAAAATAAATGGTCAAATTGTTTTCTCAGGTCTTCATTAACATGCAAAAAAAAAAAAAAGACACTTACCTTTCGCCATTAACTATTTTTTTTGGAACAAAAATGATAATCTTCGCAATCCGCTGAAAACGCAATTTCTCTGCCCTAAAAAATATTCGCCTTCTTCGCTAAAATACTCATCATAGAACCCGTGTTGCCATATATTTTAGAAGAGTGGATTCAAAGAATATTTCTGCTAAGTATCGTCAGAGTATTCGTAAAAATGATTATTCTATGTAATTTTAAAGTGAGTGGTACTTATAAATACCATCTGCAGATAAAGGGTTAAAATCCCAAGCTTCGTAAACCGTGATGCTTAACACTAGATTACCCAAGTAAGTCATTTTGATTGCTTTTTAATTTCAATTAGTAAAACAATTACATATGTAATGCACAATTTCTTAGAATTTTTTTGAATATATTTTTTTTCAAAGTGCAGTAATTTTTTTTTTATAGTTAATATTTACTAATAACTTGTTGTATGACTGTAAATAATATAAAAAATATTAAAAATTAATTTTAAACAAATTTATTTAAACATTAATCATTCTTTGACAATGCAGTCATTTTGACTGCTTTTGGGAAATATAGGCATACACTAAAACAGTCTTTCTGGGGG
>BMAV01015348.1:0-91137 GCA_019973955.1 Trichonephila inaurata madagascariensis | reverse complement strand
TTTAACCCGATAATTTTTTCCCCAAATTGGTAGAAATGAAAAAATGTGAATTTTCCAAAATCTTAGCTTAGGCTTTCTGGAGGAGTTTTGGTTGTATATAAGCAAAATATTATTATAATAGAAGCATTTTTCATAAAAGGAAAATGTTTTGAAAATAAGTAATTCTAAAAAAAGTTAATTTTTTTGCCAAAATATTGGATTTAATTAATTTTTTATTGTATTCAATTAAACGTTTATTGTATTAATATTCTTAAAACAGTTTTAAACATGAATTTTAATCTAAGTGACCCTAAATATTAAAAAAAAAGAATATTCGTTGGTACGCTTTTGGAAAATCAGGTTTCGAACGTAATCGAATACCTTAAATAAAAGTTAATGAATACTAAATGAACACAATGAGATAATTGAGAATTAGTTAAAAGAAGTAATTTTAGAGGAATATGAATATTAATGTAATGATTCATTCACATTGTTAAAAGATAAATCAACTACAAAAATAAGATAAGTTTTCGATTTCAATGCATCATCAAAGAAAAAAAAAGAGGAAAAAAAGGGTTATAAATTTTTAAATAGTGGTTTTAAATCTAGACCAAATCTTAATCCTAATATTTTAGAAACCATATTAAAATTTCATGGACACAAAATAGCATTTTTACTGTTATAGAGTAATATTCATTCAAGAGATGATCACTGATCTAAACTGAATTCATAAATCACTGATAGTTTAGACGTCATCATGTAAAGATACATGCTAAAACTATAAGACTGTTGAAAATTTTATCTGATTTTATCTGAAGACAGTCTTATCAACGGAAATATACGGTTACACTTTTTTTTTCTTCCAAAGAGCCAATTTTCCCATGCGTGGACATTTATTTGAGTAGAAATACGAAGTGCCACAAAAATCCGAGATGAAATGAATTAAACATTATCATATGTTATTTAATCTTTTAAGGTATCCGACTACGTTCGGAACCGTGATTTTGCAAAAGCGAATAAATGGATAATATTTATGATATGTAGTGTCACAAAACGTATATAAAATTGTTTTAAGAATATTATAACAATAAAAAATTATTTAAGAACATTATTTTGACAAAAATTGAACATAGAATGACCCATTTTCAAAATATTCTCCTTTTGTGAAAAATGTTTCTATTACAATAATATTTTGCCTGTATATAGCTCAGACCTCTGTACAGAGGCTCAACTAGAATTTTTGAAATATATAACTTAGAAGTGGGTTTATCTATGTTTTAAGACAACAGAGGAGAGAAATTTTAAGAAAAAAACGCCGATAATTATTACAATGGGTTGTAACTCTGAAAATAAAGTGAATTTTTTAAAAATCGTAGTTGAGCCTCTGTATAGAGGCCTGAGCTATATACAGGCAAAATATTATTATAATAGAAGCATTTTTAACAAAAGGAGAACATTTTGAAAATGGGTCATTCTATATTAATTTTTTTGTCGAAATGTTGTATTTAAATACTTTTTTTTTTGTCAAAATGTCCTTAAAACAATTTTATACATGTATTCTAATCTAAGTGACACTAAATATCATGAAAATTATTCATTTATGCACTTTTTTAAAATCAGGGTTCCAAAAGTAGTCGGATACCTTAATAATAATTTTGAAGAATAAAGAAAAAAAGCAAGGCTGAAGCGTCTATGGGATTATGAATGAAGTATGCATCATATATGCAGATAATTTCGCTTTAAGGGGGGAAAAAATGTTGGCTTGGAACCAATAAATTGTTTGTTTCTTTTGTATAGATTTAATATTAAATAGAGTTAAAAGAAATATATATATATATATATAAGTGAACTTGTATTCGTAATTCCATTTATATTTTCTGCTTTCTAAAAAAAATTATGTGCACTTGCTTCAGATCCTGATATAATATCAAAGAGAAAAAGAAAAAATAAAGATAATTCAATTAATTAATTGTGTTTTAACTTCTGAACTTAAACCCTTAACTGCCACCAGCGTATATATACGTCTTCCTCAGCTGACGCATTAACTCCCCCTGACGTATATATACGCTTTTCCGAAATTCGATTTTTTTTTCTTTGCGATGCTGTCAGTAAAACTATTCCGAAAGTTTTGGAATATAATAAAATAATCACATGCTAGTGTTTGCAAAATATTCACTTATTTCAGAGAAGGATTTCCTTATTTATGCCTTTTCTTCCCCCATCCCCCTTCAATACACCGCTTGCACGCGCCTATCTGGGAAACGGAGCACTAGGCAGCAAATCGCGTAACTTCTCATAGGCAGCTAAAGAAGTGATCAAAATAAATAAAAATAAACTAAAGGATCTTATTTTTATTTAAATTCATTGTTTGTTTTAACATTTCACACGTGTACTTGAATTTATTTAACATACAGCAACACAAAAGAATATCACAAACGTTATATTTCCTTGTTTCTATTTGTTCTTCACATTATCTACAAACGATTTTTTTAGAAAGAAGAAAGATGCCTCAACAATGTATCTTTTCATTGTCCCAAAGCGTGTGCAATCTTTCAGTTGTATCTAAGGTTTTAATTGACGTAACAAACGATTACACATCTGAACTAGACCCATTCAGGCTTTTTTTTGGTTCAAGGAAATAATCTTAAAAAGGAAAGAAAAAAAAAATGAGAACGAAACAAAAACTAAGAAACAAAAGGATTGGAATTCACACACAACAACACGTTCTTGTCTTCCTGATAATTTTTCATTCTGGGTTCGGAATGTAGTCTCACGAGCTCTCTGGGTATTTCCTACAACTTTTCCTTTTCTTCTTCCTGCTTACTCTCACTTTTTATGGAACTCATGTTAGTTTTAATTTGAACATCAAATCTATATCGAACAGAAAGTTCTTAATTCTTGACATATATTGGTTGTTTCATATAATGGAACTGAATTTATTTTAAAAGGAAGTTGCTAATAAATATTCACTTCTTTCCGGGAGAAAACTCAATTTTCGTCAATGATTGCATTTAAAATAAAACAAATCTAATTAAAGATCTTTTTGCTTCCCAATGTTTCAGTGTTTTATTTAAATATTAACCTCCAGTGTTAAATTTAGGCTAATTGATATATTTTTTTTTTTAAAATTAGATTTACACTTTGGAGATTCAAAACAAATATAGGCCAAGGAAGAGTTACTAAATTACTAGTTTTTTATTGTAAAATTCTCTGTTACAGAGCAAAGAAAGAATCATTCTAAATACAATGAGATTTAACAGCTTTTTTTTAAATCACAGATATGTTTGCTAATAATGAAAACAATTCAAATGCTATGTATTATGCTTAGTGTAAAGTATGATATTTTTGACTTTCAATCGGTTAAAAAATTTCGTTTTATTCAAAAACTGTAAAAAAGAGTTATATTTTGTAGAAATATTAATTAGTTATGAAATAATTACATATTTAAAGAAAATCTTAAGCATTGTCGAAATAATTATTGCGTCAATTTAATGTTAAATATTTGTGTATTTTATGAAAAGTTGAATTCAACATTGATCTAACAAAAAAGTGATATGAACGTCACAAAACAGATGTAGCACGAAATCCCATACGAGCAATGAAATATTTTTAGTAATAATAATCTTAATACCGCATGTTTCCGATCAAGTGTTTATTAAAGTCGCACTATAAAGTATCACGAGGGCATATTGGTGACGGATCTTTTTGATCCACGGTCAAGTGACAAGGACGACACCTGAACTGGTTTTCCTTTCTTTTAACTTCCACGCCACGCCAACGAGGAACTTTGAGCCACGATAGATTTAACGAGCATCAGCTCCTCTACACCAGTGTTCCGCAACCCCTGATCCGTGGATCAAATGGTACAGGGCCGCACAAGAAACATTAAATTATTTCCCTTTTATTTACTGTGGTATATTTTTCTTGGATTTGAGCTACTTTTTATGAAAATCACTTTATATTCATTTTTTGGTGTAGCTATATTTTATTCTAATGTCACGATTAAATATGATGAATTAAAATTATTAAATCAAAACAGTCTAAAAATATAAGCAATCAACGTTTTCACCTCAGTGGGCCGTGGTAAAATTTACAAACGTTGACCGGTCGCGGCGATAAAAAGGTTGCGGAACACTGCTCTACACGGTGCGTCTTTAGCTCCACTAGGGCTAGAACTGATGACGTGGTGGCCACGAGTTTGTGATCATGACCACTATCTGTATATTTCCAAGTATAAACCTAGAGTGCGTTTTTCTTAAAAAAATTACCCAAAATTCGAAACCCGTATATATGTTTGCAAACACATTTCCATGAGGATGAAAAGCGGGTAAAACGGATAGAATATTTTCCAATTAAAATGCTGTAAAGCAGCGGCTCTTAAATTTTCGATTACCAGGTCCCCTCCCCTTTATGTACCAGCCTGACATCGCGGACCCCCAACATTTTGAACACCCCTCCTGATTCTCGACAAATGGCTGAGTGATTTAAAGGTTCTTCAATAGTCCTAAGACTGCCTCTGCTATTTTTATACAGACTTCCTTTTTTAACACTTCTTTCTTTTCCTTTTAAGAAAACAGTAATTATCTAATTATATATGTATATAAAAATTCTACAAAATGCTAGTTTCAAATAAATAAATAATGTAGAAGCAAATAAATAAATAATATAAGAGCAATTCGATTAGAAAATCGAGATGGATGCAATCGTTACCGTGTTGGCACGCTGTATGAATTCAGTTCTTAATCATTTTGTATGTATATTTCTACAATTTTTTGAAAATAGCACATTTTAGTAATCTCCATGTAGTTGCAAATAGTGAAAATAATATGAATATTCTTGATCGAAATACATGTTCTAGTACATATTTTTATTGAGGATAATTTAGTAATCTAGTCTAGGATGACACATTTTTCAAATTTTCCACGAGGTCTTTCAGAATCAATTAAAGAGGGAAATCTTAACATTAAATAAGGAACTTTCACGGACCCCGTAGAAAAACGCTGCGGACCTTCGGGGAGTACATGGACCACAATTTAAGAACCGCTGTTGTGAAGTGAAGCAACAGCAACGATAGTTTTATTTCTGGGAACTCTTCTGAAGCTACTGAGTTTTTTTCCCATTCATCTGTTGTTTTGTACAACAGAGTTGTCAAACTCGCGGCCCGCTGGTCGCATGTGGCCCACGATGGACATTTTTGTGGCCTGGCCTGTTTATCGGCACACAAAAATATATTATAAAATAGTAAAATTTCTCCAAAAATAGGAAAGATAGTAGCAGAGAAGGGATGTCAAGTGTCAGGACGCTAAGCATTAAGTTTTTCTTGTTCTTATATTTATATTTATTATAATGTATTCTTCGAAATAAACTTATGTTTCTATGAATATTGATTTTTATTTGCGGCCCACCTCAAATTAATCCTTGTTTGTATGGCCCAAGTTAGCCTTTGAGTTTGACACCCTTGTTGTACTATATATGCGGTAGTCCTACATGTGCGTCATTTTTTTTTTGGTTTGGCAAATGAGTAGAAAGAGAAATACGTATACGGCATGAGATCATCGACCTATGTTTCATATGCCTGTATCAACTCGCTGCAAAGATGATCACATGCATAAACCGACCTCCCACTTTACTTTCCCCTTAAAAAAATTCCACACACACACACACACACACACACACACACACACACACACACACACACACACACACACACACACACACACACACACACACACACACACACACACACACACACACACACACACACACACACACACACACACACACACACACACACACACACACACACACACACACACACACACACACACACACACACACACACACACACACACACACACACACACACACACACACACACACACACAACACACACACACACACACACACACACACACACACACACACACACACACACACACACACACACACACACACACACACACACACACACAATGTACGGTATGTTAATTCTACTGATTCTAAATGTTATATGAATCATGTCTCTCAACCTAGGTCATATTTCTCCTATTTTCCTATTTCATAAGAAAAAAGAGGCTAAGAAAATCGAACTTTCTTTCATTATCAGTGATGCCGCAATCCAAGTAAATACTTCCGATATCGAAAAATAACTTTAAAACTTTTGTTTTTCCTTTTACTCAAAAACGTTGCATCGAATAACAATTATCATTTCACTCTCAGCGCGATTCGAGTGAGCTTTTAAATCTTTTGTGCGTAAGGCGATTTCATTCACTTAAAGAATGTAGATAGGTTAAATAAATCTTTAAGAAAGATGAACTATTTGTTTTCATAGGCTGTTAAATATTTGTAAATCATGCGTTAACTGAACTTTTTGAAAACCGATTTGAACGATTATTTCGTCATGGGATTAGTAAAATGGCCATTAAACTGTAACCATAAAAGTCCAAGGTATTTTATTCGGTCAAGGTCACGCAGCGCAACTATTATTACTACTAGAGATGGAAATAAGCATTAAAAAATATAACAAGTAATATAAAAAAAATTATATGTCACTTCCTACTGCGGCAGCGTTTCTCAAACTTTGGGGTGCGCCCCCTAAGAGGGCGTGATAACCCTACAAGGGGGGCGTGAGCATAATAAAAAAGTCGAAAACAAAAGATTATTTTTTTAAAAAATTATTTATTTACGGAAAGAAAGCAAAACAAAATACATTCTAACATAATAAAAAATAAAATACACATCTACACTGATAGAATACACTTCTAAATGTATCAGTATTGCACAATGTATTTGATAATTAATCTATCGATACTAAATTAAGAACAAATTTAATAATTATTAGTGAGCCATAGGTTTGTCATACAGATAAAATTATATACAAAATGTAATAATTATCTTGGTATAATGTAAGGTTTATAATTAAAGTCGTATTGTTGCTTTAGTGTCAAAGCATATTATTATTGATTTCAATACATTGTTATTGTGTGTGTGTGAGGGGTCATGATGAAAATTTTGAATAAAAATTGGGTCGCAAGTATTGAAAGTTTGAGAAGCACTGTATTGCGGTCAACAAAAGGAATTTTATTTTAGTTATTTTTTTATTAAATAATTACAATTAATATACGCATGTATATACATATGACAGAATCACAATATAAGGGGGAAAATAGAAAACGATTTTCCATTTTTCTTTTTATATATGGTGTTGGACTATTATTTTTGTTTGCTACTATATATTCATTAATTAAATTTAATTATTCCAATAAAATAGTATATATAGTAAAAAAGAAAACACTTTCTCAGAAATTAGGCCATCCCAGGTGGGATTCGAAACCCGCAACCTTTGGTTTAGAAATCCAACGCTCTATCCATTAGACCAGTGTTCTGCAACCCCCGGTCCGCGGACCGGTACCGGTCCGTGGATCAAATACTACCGGTCCGCACAAGAAACATTTTAATTATTTATCTTTATTTACTTGTATTTTTCTTAGGTTTAGCATTAATTTATGAAAATCACTTTAATATTCCTTGTTAAATCACTTTATATTCATTTTTTGGTGTAGCTATATTTTATTCAGAAGTCACGATTAAATACAATCAAATTAAAATTATTAAATCAAAATCTAATATACAGTCTAATATAAACAATCAATATCCTCCCTCTCAGTGGGCTGCGGTAAAATTAACAAATGTTGACCTGTCCGCAACGATAAAAAGGTTGCGGAGCACTGCATTAGACTACAGGGACACATCGCGAGCGTTTTTCCTTTCTATATATGATGTTGAACTATTATTTTTTGTTTGTTACTATTTATTCATTAATTAATGAATTAATATTTGAAAAAACTGTATTAACATTTAGTTGTATCCACTGCAAGTTTAAAAACATGCATTTGGACATGAGTGGATGAATAAAAAAACTTTTACTATCGATTGAAAATTTGAACAAGATATATATATATATATATATATATATATATATATATATATATATATATATATATATATATATATATATATATATATATATATATATATATACATTCATAGGGAGAGTGTGAACTAATAGCAGAGAGAGAGAGGAATTGAAAAACGTGAATTTAAACTAAAATTTTTTTGGGAAAAATATTAACGGGTGAAGATGGAAGATTTTTTTTTCTCTTTTTAATTTTGAATTAAAAGTCACCATAAATTAAGTTAGGAACCTAATGTTTTAAATGTTCAATAATAAAATTTTTATTTAACAGATATATCTGAAAATATTTATAAAGAATTTTATAAAAATTCACCGATATATCTTTGACATTAAAAAAAAGAAAGATTTTAATGCGTTTTATAGCATCTGATAAATTTGATTTTTAATCAGTGATTTGCAGTTCTTCAGAAATTGACGAAATGCAATTTCATGTCCATTTGCAAAATATTTTATTAATTACAAAAAATAATCATTCTGTTTGAAAAACTTTTTTAAGACTCGATATATTAATATTTTTGAAATTTAATGAAGAATTGCTTTAATGAGAAATTTTAGAAGTAATTTGATTTCGTATGCATTAAAGCGTATAAACAGTTCGTCGCCTCTAATGAAGTTTGAATTTCTTTACGCTATTCTTATTAGCTCATATTCATAAGAAGAAATCGAAATCATGCTTACCTTTTCATTTAGTTACTGATGCGGAAGAAAAATTCTAGACAAAGGCATTAATAATAATGAAAACTGATATGCAATAATAAAGCACAGAGAAGAATCTTCAAAAGAAAAAAATGTAAAATCTCTTTGTGTAAGGTTTCCAAAAGAAAATAGCCACATTAATTAATTTTTTTCTGTATTATATAATTTATACACGGGATAGATATAATGAAAAGTTTTTTTCCCTTCAAAAAGATAAAGCTAGAGATAATTAGGTTGCACAGTTTTTGAGGATAGATGATGGATTTGCCTGAGAGTATTATTCATTCATGGGTGGTGATGTAGTTGGTTAGACGCTGGCCTTGTATACCGAAGTTAGTGGGTTCTACCTCGGTCCAATTCGGTGGATTTTCATGGCGCAAAAAATCGACAGCATCCATGTCGTATGATTATGTGGTATGTTTACGGTCCCTAGAGTGCCTGTTTGGTTTGGGTGCTTTAGACAAAATTAAATTCCTACTACAATTTCGCATCGTCAGAGCTCAGGAAGGAACCTGGGTGTCAAAATTACATTGAGGCAGTTGTTATCCACCTCTATGGTGCCTCAGTAAAAAGTGGTCCCAGCTTCCGGGGATGTACTAAGTGTGCAATGGTTGTTACCAATCCACAGCCTCATTTGAAAAAAAAGTCATAATTAAAGTAAATCCTTTTCATTATTCCTTAGATCACAATTTTTCTCTTGTTTGATTTTATTTTAATAATCCTTTTTTTTTTTTTAAAAAATTGTTACATTTTGTTAACATTTTAATTTATCCCCATAAATATTTTAACGACTATCCACAGTTGATATTATAGAGTCCCATTGGACGAGTGGTAGTGTATCGCGCTTCACACCACAGGTCCGAGGTTTGATCTTCGGGCTGGGCAAGGTCAACTTAACCTTTCATCCCTTCAGTGGGTCGATGAATGAGTACCAAGCTTACTTGAGGACTAAAACACTGGGGGTTCCACTTCAGACTGGCCACCTGATCGGGACGTCTGCTCACGCACCTCAGCTCCCAATTGTCACGTAGACTGGATGGGCACAGTAGGCCTTGGCACTCATAGGCTGTTGCACTTCTGAGTTTGAGGTGATACGAGTCACTCTGAAATTTTTGAGATACGCTTAGGTTTTTAAAGTTATACTTACAAAATTTTAGGAGTGTTCAAAGTAGTCTCCTCCAGTATCAATGCACTTTTGTATACGAATTTTCCACAGATTAAATGCCTGAAACCATTCGTTTCTTTAATTGATGAAAAAAACGCATTTATAGCCCCATCAATCTCTTCTTCTGAATGAAAACGACGTCCACGTAAGTTCTTTTTTAGATTAATTAATAAACAAAAGTCACACATAGCTAGATCTGGAGAATAAGGGGGATGCTCTATCACTTTAATTTGTTTTTGCTTAAGAAACTCAGCTGTTTATCTGGTTGTATGGGACGATGCACTGTCATGGTGACGCATTAGTCCCCTAACATTGACTTCTTGGAGAATTTCTGGAAGACATTTAGTGGTATACCAGTTTTTGTTACTGTCTTCTGTCCTTCCAACTTGATGGTTTTGATCAATCCCGTACTTCTGAAGAAAATGGCATACATTATTTTTTCATTGCTTCTTGGCTCTTCCCCATTGTTGGCATGGGATCATCTTCAAAGACCCATACTTTGCTTTCTTGACGTGTTGAAACTTCATAAAACGGCATGTATGTTCCCTCATCCATTACAATTTTAGAAATGACGCAGTGGCCACCATCATTTGGCAATTTAAGGGATTTTTTTACTGATTCTGACACGTTCCTCTTTTTGTGGTGCTAAGTTAAAATATGGAGAACCCAAAGTCAAACTACTTTTTTCATATGTAATTCTTCATGAATAGTTTTGTATATGGTTGCGGATCCAAAGTTAAAAAAGTTTCTTCTGTATCATTTGGTAGGTACAGCGATTATCATTCATTGACATTTTTCGTATGGCAGACACATTATCCCGGATTACTGCCGGCCGTGGCCTTCCTGCATGTTCTTCATCCAGAAGAGAATTTTGACCATTGCAAAATTTTTTAAATCATCTGAATACAGTAGCACGGCATGGCGATTCATCATCAAATGCTAATTGCAGCCGTTGAACACATTCCTCCTGATTTAATCCAGCTTTAAAATTATAGAAAATCATAGCACGATAATATAATCGCGTCAACTGTGCATTTTCTCTTCTGTCTAAAATTTATTCTACACTAAACAACTTGAAGTTGCTAAAATACTTTGTATTTTCATACTAAACCGTTAATTTTATTTTATAACTTCTTGAGCGCGTGTATATCAAAAATTTCAGAGTTACCCTCGTATTATATCTAATAAATGATAAGTATTGTATTTATAAAAAGGAGTGCGTAGAATATGAATGGCTATTCAGTAATTTTTTAAAAATTATAAATTGCACGACTGTTCACATTTAGTTTAATTTGGGCAGAAATATATTTCACATTATTGTTTTAATATTTCATAATATTTCATGTTATGGCACCTTATTTTTAATTCGTAAATGATTAATAATATCATTATAAAGACACACAGATCTCTGTTTATACTCCATACTTAAAAAAAATTTAATAACAGGTTTCGTTGCATATCCGTCCACATTTGGTTAAATTTTGACAGGAATAACGAAAAATTATTAGTTACGCAATGCTATAATGTAAGCAAATGGGAAATAAAACACAAAATTCTTATCTATGTTATTTAAGAAAATCAGAGAATTCTCTTATATAATATAAAATTTTATAAAGTTAATTATAGAGTTTTGTTTAGTGAAAAAATATACGAATTTTGTTTTGAGTATGAGCGAAGAGAAGATGATAGATGAATTAATTTCCAATCAAAAAATTTAAATATTATATAAATTCTTCCAAACGCCTTCCTTGAGGGAAATTGTGTGTTTATATTTGTTTACCGAAATCTGAAAAATATGTACATTTATCTTTAATATAAGGCCTTTTATTCAAAAATTTAGCCAGTTTATTGTGGCGCCTTCGTTTGAGAGCGTGTAACTGTGTGTGTCACGGGAATCGAGCGATGACGAGTATACTCTTGACTCAGAGTAAGTGTCGCTGTTAAAATATTGGATAAAAAAATGGGTTTATTTTATAAAATTGGCAATTTTATTACAAATATTTATTTATTGGTTAACATAAACATATTACTCGAAAAACTCAAGAAAAATTAAACATATATAAAGGTATGAATTTAGACACTGTTGTTCCCATGGCTTACCATACATGAAGGAACCCTATTATAAATCAACTTTCCGAATTTTGCCCCTTTTATGCTATTATCTTAAAATCATTATCATATCGCACATAAATAAATTTGCTATGCGAACTTATATGCTGTTTCAACCGGTGCTTACGGGGACGCATGAGTTAATCTTAAATTTTTCATATTTTTTATTTAATTGTTTTACCCCGGCTGGGCTTCAAAATATTTTAAACATCTTGAAATTTAAGAATATGTTTTGTTTATCTCAAAAGTTAATTTAAATAGCCGATGGTCACTATACTTTTCACTCATGACGAGTATACTCGTCCTGACACAAAATTCTGCAACTTCTCCATGACGAGTATACTCGTCATGACACAAAATTCTGCAAATTCTCCATGACGAGTATACTCGTCGTGACACAAAATTCTGCAACTTCTCCATGACGAGTATACTCGTCAATCACAGTCAACTGGTTAAATATTATTCCTTATGTTTGTATTTTTGTTTCAGAAAATGAAATGTGCAATTAGAAATTCTCATCCAGTTAATTCTGATTGAGATAACACGCAACATAACAAGGTTCCATAGAAAAAGTAAACATATGACCATAAAGTTTAAACAAAAACTTGCGAAAATAATCGGATAAGAATAATAGTATAAAATCTAATTTTAATTGTAAATTTAATTATCTTTTTCAATCCGTAATGTTTGAAAAATGTGGTTGAATTAAGTTTGAAGATTCATTTACATGGGAAAGAGAGAAATACATATACATTTCTCAAGTGACTCTTAATTATGAGTGGACTTCTTTCTTTCAAGGTATCCTACTACGTTCGAAACAGTTATTGTGAAAAAGCGTAGAAATGAATTTTTCTTTGATGTTTAATGTCACCTGAATTCGAATATACATACAAAGTTCTTTTAAGATATGAGAACAAGACAAAATATTTAAATACAATTTTTTAGCAAAAATGACATATTTTTCAAAATATGCTTCTTTTACAAAAAAATGTTTCTATAATAATAATATTTTGTCTCTATATAACTAAAGCTTCTGTACGGAGACTGAATTTGAGTTTTTAAAACATATATAATCTATAAGTGCATTTGTTCATATTTTAATATACCAGAGTAGAGAAGTTTTAACAAAAAAATCGGTTTTTATTTCAATTGATATTAATTCTGAAAATAATGTGAATTTTTCAAAGTTCCTTGTTCAGGCTCTGTAGAGAAGTCTTATCTATATATAAGCAAACTATTATATTATTATAGGAGCATTTGCCATGTTTGAAAAGAATGTTTTGGGAAGAATGAGAACGTCTTAAAAATATATAATTTGTTCTTCACTTTTGCTAGAAAATTGTATTTAAGTACAGGGAAGTCCCAAATTCATGGTACAAACTTTAAGGGTAGATAGAGGACATTGTAACAATCATTTATTGTGTGGGCGCAAGTGACGCGGTAAGGCACTAACACAAAATATAACAGAAGGAAGGAAAGACAAAGTGTTTATTGGAAGCGGCGTTGGCAAGAGAGTGTAATGTTTACAATAACTGTTCAAAATTGAACCTCCACCAGTAGCTACACATGCGTGACAGCGTCGGTGGAATATTTGGCGCACACGTTCAAAGATGCCAGGTATTTCACGCACACGTGCAGCAGCTTCAGATATTCGGGGAATGAGATCCTCATCTGAGTCAAATGGAGTCGCATAAACAAGATTCTTCAGATGTCCCCATAAAAAGCAATCGAGGCTCGATAAATCGGGATGTGAAATTTCCCCCCTCGGGTACCCTTTTCCTTGATTATCAGCGTGAGCTAGAGGTGTAGGAATAAATGAAGAACTAGGAGCTGCCATGATCTTAATTTGACTTTATTAAGATCTTAAAACTTAAACATCTAACAGATTAGATAAAATAATAATATATGTAAGAGAATCTACGATGACTAAACACACAATATATATATATATATTACCGAAATAACGTAACCCGGACCACTATCAATAACTAACTCGCCTAAACTCAATTCCAATACTATCACAGATCCTAATATTAAATAGTCAATTCTACCTTAATTTCGATCTACCAATCCAATCTTACTGGAAGTTGTGTATTTACTGGAGTGCAATGGTATGCCCCTTGACCTAATGGCTCTATGTCAGGAATAACTTCTGTTAGCTGTCATTTAATCTTTCTCAAACCTCTTCACGCTTGAATCATTGATTATCATAACATTCCTCAAATTGCCCCGCCGCTTATTCTAACTTCTGATATTTAAAAGCTTCCTAATTTGCATCTTTCCTTCACGCTTCACTTCTTGGGTTTTGGTTGGAAAAGAGTTGCCATTAATTCTGGCCCAAAGAACCCAAAGGACATGTTAATGAAAAGAAGCGTGAGCCCGTCACAGGGAGATAAGGGTTGCCAAGGGACTGGTCCACCACGCACAATCCATCGTGCCCTAAACGTGGCATTTAGGTAAGTGCGCATATTGCTGAAAAATTCTGTGATCCGACATTCGTCGATCAGGGAACTGCGTGTAATACATCGTAGAACAGCTCTGCAGTTCCCATTTGCACGGCCGTACTTGTAATGCATGCCTGCTTTTTCGGCATGCATCAAGTCTCCCATCGTAGATGTCAGCACACTTGCGAATGACGCTTTCCCCTTCTGAGATGCATCATGTTAAACGGCCTCTAAATACCTACAGGCAACACAACCAACCAATAACTCCATTTATCTTTTCTTTTATTTCCCCTATTTGCGCCTCACCGCATCACTTGCTCCCATATACATTCCTATACAATAAACGATTGATACACACAATGTCCTGTATCTTCCCTTAAGGTATCGACTACGTTCGGAACCGTGATTTAAAAGCGCATAAGGATATTTTCATGATATTTAGGGGCCACTTAGATTAGAATGCATGTATACAATTGTTTTAAGCGACATCTTTACAAATTATTAAATACAATATTTCGGCAAAAAATTTAAATTAGAATAATATTTTTCATGTTCTTTTTGTGAAAATGCTTCTATTATAATGATATTTTGCCTGTATATAGCTCAGACCTCTTTACAAAGGCTCAACTATGATTTTTGAAAACTTCACATTATTTTCAGAGCTACAACCAATTAAAATAATGATCGGCGTTTTTTCTTAAAATTGTCCCCTGTTGTCGTAAAATATAGGGTAAACCACTCTAAGTTATATATTTCAAAAATTGTAGTTGAGCCTCTGTAGAGAGATCTAAGCTATATAAAGGCAAAATATTATTATAATAGAAGCATTTTTCACAAAAGAACATTTTGAAAAAAATTTATTCTAAATTAATTTTTTACCAAAATATTGTATTTAAATAATTTGTTTTTGTCAAAATGTCCTTCAAACAATTGTATACATGTATTCTAATCTAAGTGACACTAAATATCATGAAAATTATCCATTTATGCGCTTTTGCAAAATCACGGTTCCGAACGTAGTCGGATACCTTAAAGTTTGTACCATGAATTTGGGACAACCCTTTATTTTTCTATGTAATAATATTCTTAAAAATATGCATATTCTAATTCAACTGATAATTAATATCAATAAAATTATTCATTTATATACGTTTTTGAAAAATCATGGTTGCAAGCGTAGTTCTATACCCGAGAAGAAAAGCTACTTTATTTTGTACCCAGGACTGATCACATTGTCTCCATAAACACACTGCCTAGTAAATATCTTTATGGTTTTCTTCTTTTATGTTGGAATTAATAACAAAAACCAAGCACAACAACCAGCTATCATTCTTATCGCTTCTTCCAAGTGCGAAAAGCTTGGATCGTGATAACAATGTATGTTGATGAACCCTCAGCTTAATGAAACGATACTGTTCAACTGAAACAAAACTCTTTTTATCCATGGTTCAGCGATTCGGGTGATGAAGTCAAACAGTTAACCATAAGGTGCTAGGTATCCTTTTACTGTTTTTCTGGAGTGTTCTTTGTAACTTTAGTTTATGGTGCTGTCACATTTTTATGGAGTTTTCATTCAACTGTAAAGATTCTATACCTATGGGAAAACGCGGAAGTCATTTCGAAGTTTTTTTTTTTATCAGAATTATACGTAGGAGTTGACACTGTTTTGTTTTTTCGATCTCGCTTTGAATAGTAATTTGGAGGTAAAATCGATTTCCCAGGAGATGCTTTTCAACAAACAAGTAGACTTTTTTTCTTATTTCGCAACTAGATCAAAAAGTCAAAGTGTTGATAGTTGTTCTCAAAAACCCATGCATAGAAATTTTACTTACCTATTTTATTATTTAAAATATACTTTGAAAGCGATTTACTGAGCATACATTTTTTTTACGAAGTCATCCAGTTTTGTTAATGTTCGTTGTAGCATGAGTTTTTTTTGAATTTTGTTAAATCTTCCTAAATTTTTTGAACATTTATCAACATAGGTATCTAAAAAAAAAAAAAAAAAAAAACATCCAAATGTATCGTAATATTTTAAAAAAAATATACTCTTAGAAAAATTGTAATCGAGTTCCTTACAATTATTTTTGTTCAAATTTAGATTTTTTTATTGGAGTATACTATATTAAATCCTTTAACCCGAGACCTACTCATGGATGCATCATGAAGATATTTTGGATTGTAGGAATAGTAACTTTAGTCTTCACATTTGAATTTTTCTAGTACGTCCTTTGTAATGTTGTAAAGTAACGTGCAATATAATTAAACCTACACAATTATCATTAGATATATTATTTTAGAGGATTATTTTTTTATTTTTGTTAGCTCTGTTATTAAGTTAGATTCGACTTTAGTAGAGTGAGTTTATAACTGAGTCACAGAGAGAGAGAGAGGGAGAGAGTTTATTTTATTCATTTATTATTATTGATTTCAGATGAATTTTGCCATATATATGTACCACAAAATTCGGCGTATAACGTGCACTTTTAACACAAAAACTAAGAACGAAATTTACGGGTGCGCTTTACACGCCGGGTATAAAAATGAGAGCTTTAAAAATAAACAAAAGAGACGAGCATAAAAAAATTTAGGTTTCTACATATGTTGAATCACTTTATTTTAAAGAAAGAACATATCTTATTAATTTGAGTTACAATTCTAAAAGTGAACTATTTTTAGTAGTAGCATACTTAAATTATGTACTAATCCTTGGATAATACCTCGAATAAATGACTTAAAAATATAAGAGAATTGCATACGTACATATCAGGTTTCTTTGTAAAAAAGGAGGTGCATGTTATACGGCGAATACACCTAAAAATTAAAAAAATCAGCTCTAAAGTATAGGTGCGCATTATACGCTGGATTTTACGGTATATATATGTATATTCAAAAGAAATATATAATACTCGTAAACATATATGATAACGCTTACAATTGATGACGCATTAGTTTTTCCAACAATTTACAGAAAACTTTTTAAATTTTTCTCTAGCTCTCTGCTAAATATTATAAAAATATTTTATTTTCAACATAATCCTATAAATGTTGCTGTACTTTGCATATAGGATCTACATTGAAATAAATTTGTTTTAGAAACAACCAAACAAAGAACAAATGGCAAGTTTTTAAGCTGTGAAATATTTTTTTGAGAATACACAATATTGGCTTAAGGAAACTCTGTGTTTTAAGAATAAGTTGCTTTCATTAAACTTATAAATAATTAAGACTTTTCATAAATTTATAAAAACTTTTCCTTTTTATCAGTTTGACTCTACTAGTTTCGGGAAATCCAATTTTGAATCTCCGTATGAGTGTTGTTTTCCATACGAATTTGTTCATATGAATTCCAAATCAGTTTATTTTTTTCCCTCGGATTTATTTCCATAAAATATATGATTTCGTTCCTAAGGTAAAATTTTAAATTTGTAATGAATTTATTAAAAATGATTTTTATATAATAGGTGTTACACGAGAAAGAAATAATAAGAGAAATAAATTAAAATGTACGAGTAATAAGATATGATAAAAGAAAACACAACACAGGAAAAAAAGAGAATAGAACTGAAAATTTTTTCAATTTTAATACGGAAATAATATTGTAAATGATTATTGAGATACATTGTTTGGGTCCAAAGAATTATGGTACATTACCGATTCTTTGGTTCAATCTCGTTAATATTATTTTAATTTAAAAATAATCTTTATCGAATGCTCTCTTTTTGTAAGAAAAATAAACTTTCATCAAGATAAAATGACATTAATTTGTTAAATAAAATTTTATTTGCATTATTTGAATAATTTTGTTAAAATATGTATATTTCCTTTTCCAATTCTAGAGATCAGTTTGCTATTATATCATAGCTCTAGTTAACAATTATTTATCTATCATTCATATGTAGTTGATTTTATATAATATATTACAAATTATGAGTGTGGTGACTGCTTTTTTAGAAATAAATTAAAATTTATTGATAAATTTAATTTTTATACCTTTATGTTCATAAGATAAATTCGTTATTCATAGGTATATACGTTCAAGCTTTCACCTTGCATGCATTAAAAAAGCGTTCGGTGGTGAATAAGGAAAATAAAATGATAACGTTCCACTTAAAACTTTCATTTTATGTTTCCGAATTTCAAAACAACCGCTAGAAACATTTCAAGGTAAACAGATATATTAAATTCATTTGTTTACGTACATTGTATGATATTCTCAATTTTTATTATCATTTTCACGTATGCGTATTCTGTTACGCGTATGTATCAAAAGAACGTATGTACCATTACGATACTGTATTAAACACAACTCATGAGCCTTATCTAAACGATTTGTAACCAGCTATCTTCACATCACCAGACGTTCATCACCTGCCTTGATAACAACACTAAAAGCGTTGTATTGCTTTAGCCTTGTTCTGATTTGATGCATTGCTTGCATCCACATGCAAAACGTGACGGGTCAAATGAAAATAAATTTTCAAAAAGGCAAGGAAATTCTCCATACTGAAGTCAAGTCTGTCATATTTTAAAATCTATAACCTTGAGATAACGCACAATTTATAAACAGATACTAGAATACTGTTTTAAAAACTAATATAGTAATTTTCCTTCAAAGCATTGCATTTTTATTGCACAAACATAGTAACATAATAACATTATTTTCGTTATGAAAGTATTACTTAAAATCCCTATTTGTTACTTTATTTAAACATTATTTTTAAATTAATTGCCATTTTATATATAAGTTACTAATAGCTGTCTTCATAGTCCAAGAACTTTCTAAAAGTCAAAATTGATTAAAAGACATACAAACAGTACGCTATATAAAACAATCATCAGACCCGTACTTACCTATGAATCTGAACTTGAACTTTGACTTAATCACAGACTGAACAGCTAACCAACTTTGAGCTAAAAATTCTTAGATATATCTTTGGTGCTGTGAATGAGAATGAATTGTGGAGATAATGACATAATTTTATATAAGTTATTTATGGAATAAGATGTCATTAAATCCATCAAGATTGGTCGTTAGGGGTTTGCAGGCACATCTGCCGTATGGACCCCTCATCCTTGATGTTCAGAATTTTCATTACAAACCTGTTGGAACTAGAACTAGGAAAAGGCCCAAATTAAGAGGGGTTTATTGTGTGGAGGACGATTCTAAAGTTTTAATAGTGACTAATTGAAGAACTATAGATATGCGGAGATTTGGAATGGAAGAGGGATCTTGAAAAGGCCTTGGTCCACCCAGGGCTGTTGGTGTCAATAGAAGAAACATAATAACATTCTTTTCATTATGAAGGTATTACATAAGAGCAATATTCACTTGCTTTATTTAAACATTATTTTATATATAAGTACGGGTTGAAATACTATAAATTCATTTGTTGTAATAAAAACAAATCCAGCTAATTTTGATTAATTTAGATTAAAGAATTCTTTGATGTAATCACCATTTGATTGACCAAGCCAACTTCTTTTCTTTTTATACGCTATTAAAATGTTAATAAGATTTTAATGCTTGTCTGAAAGTCAAAATAGTTAATATTCAAGTTATCCCGGTAAGTTTACTTAAATTTTCATTCAGTGATGTCTAACTTGTTTCTTACACGAACCCTTTACTTAGTGATCCGCTGCTGAAATTATTCCAAGAAAATGTATTTCTATCATTTTTATAAGGATATAATTTCTGTTTTGTTTTATCTAGGGCTTAGTTGTTCGTTCTATTAATAATACCGTCTATTATTATTGTTTTCTAATTTTTAGAAGGGAATAAAAAAATCAAAATTTTCAACATATTCTAGGTAAGAAAACTTCATACTCATTAAAAATAATTATTTGTATTATAAAATTATTTAAAGTTTTGCGGATTAATTTTTTACTAATATAATAAATTTGCTTAAATTCTGCAAGGCATTCCTTCGAAAATATTCGTATTACATTCTACATTTTGAAATTAATTACAGAAAAAAAGATGTCTAGGATAAAATAAATTATTATGCTTGTAAAAAGTAAAGTCCTTTTACAAATCAGTTGAGAAAATTTTATTACTTAAGATTCTGATTTTTATGATAGTTTACAAAAGGTTGCATTTTTTGTTACTTAGAGCTTTTATATGACTTTTTAGGCGTAACGAATAATATTGATTATGATTTGACGATGAAAGGATCACAAACAGATTCAGTGAGAAAAAGGAGTTTAAAAACAGGCACAACTAGGTAGTAATGGGATACACCTATCTCTCTGTATCGATTTGGTACGGATATTTAAATACTGGCCATAATTCAATTTTGTTTTGTCCCATTAAAAAACAGACACTTCTTAAAAATTTGAAACAACTCTTTTTGCTTCATAACTGTAAACTTATTGGATTTTTAGATTTAATACGTATAAAAAAGCCATATATAAATCTAAAAAGTTACAAAGGAAGAAATAATTTTGCTTTAAGTAATATTTTACTTCTTTATTAATATGGAGTTATTCAAAAGATAATGCTACACCTCAATATAACAATAGATGAATAAAACTATGCCAAAGAAATACATAAAACTCAAAAACATGCAAATTTAAGATAAGCAGGCAAACATCTAAAAGTCCTTGGATTTTCCCGTTCAAGGTATTTAAAAACCCAAACAAATAGGAAATGATACAAAAGGAACGAGCTTCTTTACTTTAAGCATTGTTTAAAATATTTTTTTTTGAGCTTTTTTGATGAAACAGATATTCTCTATACCTTTATTAATTCTTATTTTTTTGGAAGCAGTCAGACTTGTTTATTAGACCTTGACGTGAATTTTAGACTAAGTACTGTTAAACAGATATGTATTTATTGATACAAATCCTTTATTTGTATTGATACGTAGTAAAGCTCGAATAGATGATATCAAACAAGGAAGTGGTGACAAAAAGACAAACAGTTTGCATGACTGGAGGTTTATTGATTGAAAAGATGTCCTCCTCCTCAACCAGACTTGTTCCGAAGATATGAAGGCGGCCGGAAAGCTTACCTGATGATAGCTGCTTTTATAAGTTCATAAAAAAACGTAGGCGAGAGTGTCCTTAACCTTCATTGTATCTTTTTTATTCTTAGAAAATACGCTTCTAAAAATTGCTCTTCATGATTTAAAAAAAAATTAAGAGCAGACGATAAACCTTTGAATTGTGTGATAAAATTCCAATATTTTTTGAAGAAAAACGATGGAAAGAAGCTCAAGATATAGTGGTAAATATACATATATTATTAAAAAAATTGGAACAACCATGTATAATTGAAATATGTTTGTTTAATGTAAGTGAAAAAGAAATTCTAAAACCTACATCTGTAAAATGGAATCTTAAATGTGGAAAAGTTTCTTGTTAAAAAATAAGCTGAACTTTTCTTACTTGTAGACAGGTATTCTTACCTTTATATCATTGATCATTTCTTAAGAAAACAAGCTATTACATGTTCGAAATATAGTGTTTGAAATCTCTCTCAAATTCTTCTTAAGTATCATTGTGAATATCTCTACTTTTTTGCTGCTTTATTTAATATGGTGTTATTACACTCTGCGATTCCTTTTGTATGAGAATTTTCGTAAATAAAAGTTTATTTGGAGTTAACGGAGGATTGACTTTTTTTTAATTGTTTAAAATATTTTTCTGATACTTCATTTTTGTAGTTTGGGCATTTGTGATATATATTCGTATAATTATAATATTAGAGCAGAAAAAGGAATCGTAGTTTGAAAAATTAATCTATATATCTTAATAATGCATCATTTTTCAGTTGATTGATAATTACTTGCGAGTAGGTTGCTATGTATTAAAGAGAAAATAATTCGTATATGTAACATTAATCGACTGAGTAGTAAAGTAGATTGCGTTTTTATGGAGAAAAAAATTGCTGATAATCAGAGCCAGCCTATGCGGAAAAGATGTTCTATTGTAATTAGATTACTTGACAAATAATTAAAAAATAATTTCAAAATTCAGAATGCTACAAAAGAGTTAAATTTTGTGGGAAAAGGACTTAATTTTGGTTAGATGACTCTAGACTCAAAGTAAAATTATTTTTCTACAAAATAAGTAACCAAAAGCAATAATTAGTGATGAGTGAGTACTGTGAGTAGAGCAAGTAGTACAATGTTCATTACCACATTTCATAACCCCGTCGAATCAGTTCGATCCAAGCTTTTTCCGTCTGCCACCTTATCGTGCACTGTAATTTCTACAGCAGGTTTTTTTTTTAATAAAAATTTTAATATTATAAAAAAGTTTTTAAATGTATCTGATGTTTCTTTCTTTTAATTATTTAATAGGTGTTCTTCCATCGCAATAAATGTTAAAGAGTTCTAAAATACTATTTTTTTAACGAAAATTTACTTTGATTTTACCATAAAAAAGCTTAAATACCTTAACTTCATTCCTCTTGTGGCAGTACTTAACATATAAAAATTAACTTTTTATTTTATCTCCCCCTTCATCTATACACCAGAGAACATCTTTCCCGCGTAGGTAAATTTTAAAGTTCTGAAAAAATTTTTTTTTATTGTGTGGTACTTTATGGAGAATATCAGACAAATAATTTTTTTCTATCTAACTCTGATTTTTTTCATTTTCATCCTTTAAAGTCTATTATACTTTTTAAAAATATAAGGCTTAGAAATCTTTTAAAAAGTGTCATTATGCATACTTTTTAAATATTATGATTCTATATTAATGCATTCCAGGATTTATATATCGAAAATAAAAACATTAATGGAAATATTTGTCTGAATAATAATGAGAAGATAAAAATTGGCACACTCTCCCAAAGCAAAATGAGATCAAATTCGATATGTGTTACACTGTAAACAAATCCTCACCCTTAATAATTGTATATATACCAATTAAAAACAAAGCAATAAAAAGTCCTTCTCTTCTCTGCTTGTTTTCCGTTATTCTGGGTCGTACAGCTGAGAAAAATTAAAAGAAGACGGGTTAAATAGGCTAAGCAATTAATTCTATCTGTCAACGTTCGGGTTGCCGTTGGCCACTTTTGACTTTAACCCATGCCATTTATATTGATAGCAGATTCTCCAAGCTTGACCTTCCATCGGCACTTTGTAGGTCATCTATTGGCTACCGAAACCAGGTCCATGTGCTATTTGCGTGCGCAAAATACTATATTTAATCCCCATCATGGTTTGATTGGAACTGAAGGCTTAACGCGCTTTTTGCACGCACATAGAAAGGGTCTCTATTTAGAAGCTTGTTCACTCTCGCTCTAAATAATTGAAAGAATAGAGACCTTTGAAATCTCTTTTTACCTCGACTTAGCGTCAAAAGCTTGTACCACCATGGAGTTTGGCGCACAAAGTTTTATTATGCATTGTTCTTGTGCCACAACTATTTCCATCTCGCAGATTATCGAGTTATTTTGAACTGTGAAGTTAACGGATGTGGTATTTCGAAAGCACGAAGTCAACTAAGCATGCGATAACTCGATGTTCTTTTTTATTGATCATTTGAAAGCGTTTGAAGAAAAAAAAGGTAATGCCTGGTTCCTAAATTATAGTATCAGTTTGAGAGTCTTTTTATATGCAATGAATATAAAAAATATATTTTAGATAGTTGCTGGGATACATAACTTTTTTGCGTGGAGCCATTGTGCATACTCTATAACAGAATAGTAAAGAATTTTTTCAATAATATTTTTAATAAATATAGTTTAAAAAATATTATCAAGTTCAGGTTAAATATAAGTATTTGTCATAGATATATGGCACAGAATAAGAGTAAAATAAAGCTTCATGTAAAATTTTGTAAGTTTAAAATTTTTTTTTATTATTTTGGAAAAAAAAAATTAGTAAATGGTTCCTAAATTTGATACAAAAGCAAAAAATAAAATCTTTCAGTAGAAAATTCAAAATAATTTAATTCCTCTTTTCCAGATATTCTGTCATTTTATACAAATTCTGTTAAGTTTGTTTTCTAAATACCTACTATAAAATGAAAACTGATTAATGTGAGTCAAGTTGTCATATAGTATTTTATTTAAATGAATGGTGTAGTTTCTATATATTCATTGAAATAATAAGTAATCAGCCATTTGTTATACATTTATTAACCCTTTTATGACTGAGGGAAATCTTCCCCCATTTTAAAGTTGATGATTGTCGTACTTGAATATAACTTTATCTGTGTAATTTTTATAAAACGCCAAAATAAAAAGTATGCCAAAGGCAATTACGTAAACGGAAAGAGGGGAAAGACTGTCAAATCAGTTGGCACCAGTAATAAAACATTAGCGGATTGTATTTTTATTACTTATTTCAGTTTATTGCCTCGTGCAATAATATATTGCTGTTTTCTCACATGTTTTATGTTATTCTGTAAGCATAATTTTGTGCAGTAACAAAGTATATTTGGACGAATGAAAACAAATGCCTGATGAAACTACACATTGATCCATAAAGTATATATTGTTATGCTATTTTATTGGTGTTTTTTTATTTATTTTACGCCTAAGAAAACCACAATAAAGAATTACATAGTAATGTTTACTCTTAGTAACATATTGGTCCTGTGAAGGTTAAAAGGAACTCTTGCAGTGTGTTAAAGGAAAAAGTTGAATGAAACATTTTTTGTGACGTGTATTAAGGTATCCGACTACGTTCGGAACCGTGATTTTGCAAAAGCGTGTAAATGGATAATATTTATGATATTTTAGGTTTTTTTAAGGACATTATGACAAAAACTATTTAAATACAATATTTGGCAAAAATTATTAGAATAACCTTTTTCAAAATGTTTCTCCTTTTGTGAAAAATGCCCTTTTTTAATATTTTGCTATACACTCAGACCCCTGTACAGAGGCTCAATAAATTTTTGAAATGCATAACTTGGGAAATCGGTTTTATCCATGTTTTACGAAAAAAGAAGGGAGAAATTTTTAAAAAAATACGCCGATAATTATTTCAAATGGTTGTAACTTTGAAAATAATGTGATTTTTCAAAAATCAGAGTTGAGCCTCTGTACAGAGGTCTGAGTATATACAGGCAAAAATATTAATACAATAGAAGATTTTTACAAAAGGAGAACATTTGGGAAAAAGGTTTTTCTAAGAATTTTCCATATTTATTTTAAATAATTTTCATAATGTCCTTAAAACAATTTTTTACATGTATTCCTAATCTAAGTGATATTAAATATCATGAAAACTATACATTTATGCACTTTTTTTAAAATCATGGTTCCGAACGTAGTCGGATACCTTAAGCTATATCTAGACAACGTTTCAGGCACATTCCATAAAGATTATTAATTCTGCTAAAATATTGTTGAAATTTCTTTTTTTTTAAAAACAAGAATTTGAAATTTTATAAATTTTAATATCAAATTAAGAGAACTGTATTTAACTACTGACTAATTGTGATAGGATCATTGAACATTTTTACTGATCCATGATCCTTTAATTTTATTGGGCCGTCCATCCGGTATAATGGTTAGTGACCCTTACTGCTATGCCGAAAGGCCTGGGTTCGAATCTCGGAGAAGTCATGGATTTTTGTAAATGTATATTGACTTAGCGGCAGGGAGGAAGTAGCCGTTGAGCCCCAAGTCCTCTCGTGAGGTTGGTGGAAAGGAAGTGGGAGGCCTCTGAACACCCCCAGGGTGTTCTCCCTCAAAATTAGAGTGGAACTGAGCCAAATCGTACTGTCACTTGTATGGTGCTCAAAGCTAAGGCTAATGACAAGCGCACATCTAGCCCTTCGAAGCAATGAATTTCGTGGGCCTCGAACTGACACCGTCAGAAAGGTTGCATTAGTAACAACAACAATTATACTTTTATTGGAGTCCTAAATTAGTTTAAATCTCTTTTGAACTCAATCGTATTAGAGGACTTAGGGTCTTTAAAGATCATTTGCTGCTTTTCAAGTTGTAAAAAAATAAGATGAATGAACATAGAAGGAACAATTTTCAAAATATTCTCCTTTTATGAAAAATGCACCTATTATAATAATATTTTGCCTATATATAGCTCAGACCCCTGTACAGAGGCTCAACTAGAATTTTTGAAATATATAACTTAGAAGTGGGTTTATCCATGTTTTACGACAACAGAGGGGAGAAATTTTAAGTAAAAAACGCCGATAATTATTTCAATGGGTGGCAACTCTGAAAATAATGTGAATTTTTCAAAAATTCTAGTTTAAACTTTCTGGAGAAGTCTTTATTTTATATAAGCACAAAATATTATTATTATAGAAGCATTTTTTTATAAACAGAGAACATTTTGAAAAAAGGTTATTCTAAGTTAGTTTTTTTGCCAAAATATTGTTTTTGAATAAATTTTTTAAATAATATTCATAAAACAATTTTAGGCATGTATTCTAATCTAAGTGACACTAAATATCATGAAAATTATCCATTTATGCGCTTTTTTAAAATCATGGTTCCGAACGTAGTCGGATACCATAAGGTATCCAACTACGCTCGGAACTTGGATTTGAAAAAGCGTGTACATGAATAAGTTTTTTGATATTTAACACCTGAAATAGAATATACATATCAAAGTGTTTCAAGAATATTACTACAATAAAAGTTATTTAAATGCATTTATTTGGCAAAAAATGATGAAAGAATGACATTTTTCAAAACATTCTCCTTTTATGTAAGTACTTCTATAATAATTACATTTTGCCTATATATAGTTAAGACTTCTATACAGAACCTGAACTAGATCTTTGAAATAAATTATTTAAAAGTGGATATATTCATATTTTAATGCAGAATGGAGAAATTTTAACAAAAAAAGCATCATTTATTAATTAAAACTAGAAACTCTGAAAAAAATGTGAATTTTTCAAGAATCCTAGTTGGGGCTCTGTAAAGAAGTTTTATCTATATGTAGCAAAATATTATTATTGAAGCATTTTCCATAAACGGAGAATGTTTTGAAAATATGTCATTCTTTTACATTTTTTGCCAAAAATTGCATTTGAGTAATTTTTTATTGTAGTAATATTCTTGACAGTTTTATACGTTTATTGTAATTCAGGTGACATTTAATATAAAAAAAATGTATATTCATTTATACGCATTTTAAAAATCATGGTTCCGTTCGTTGTCGGATACCTTAAAGTTAATTAAAATTTTGTTAAAAATTTTTTTTTCAAGTATTAAAAAGCTTCGGTCTCACTCCGTTTATTTCGATCTGTTTTAAGTATCAGTTTATTGTCTTCCTCCTCCAGACAATTATTCCGACTTACACTATCAACACTGTCCTTGGTTACGCCCCACTGATATCCACCCGTTAAGCTAACCGAAAACCAACCTTCTGTCCGAAATAAACCAACCCACCGACTGAGTCACGTTTCTAACATTTCCTTTTTATTTTCTGACCGAAGGGAGTTTCTTCTTCGACCTTTTGTTTATTTTTTTTTTATATTTTTCCCATTCCACATCAGGCGATTGTTTGGACGGCGAGAAAAAAGGTCACTATTTAGCGGAAGCCGACGGAAATTGGAACACGTGAAGTTTTTAAAATAGAGGTCGACCTACCCTGAGGGGTCTATAGGAAACTAGGTAAAACGATGTGACATTTGCATGGGGTTTTGTTGGTTATCAAATTTGGAAAAAAGGTTAAAAATATTTGTCACTTTTTTAAAGTTTCTGATTGTTTGGTGCTGAATTTCAAATGAATTAGAAGACCTAGGTGGGAACGTGTTAGGTTACAGGGTTAGGTGTAGGGTATAAGTTTGGTCAGATTTAGAAAATACAAAAAAATTGTCAATTGCGTTTCTTATTTCATTGGTAGGTGTTGAATTTTAAATAAGTCAGAAGAATATGTTAAAGGGATGAGGTTATGTGTGGGGTTTACTGTTATACCCAAAGGACTTCCGCCTACCAACTATAAACTAGAGCGCTCCTTCAGATCCCCGGATGTATAGAGTTTAAACTAGATGCGTACTAAAACAATATTATGTTCAAATATTATTTATATATTCTTTTTGTGTTTAATTATTTATACCTTAACGCAATTGCGACATGATGTTAACGATTACAGGCTTAAGTATAAGATAAAGAAATGAAATGCCGCAAAATTTATATATTTTCTTGCTATCTTATTGACTTCTAAATCAATTGAAGAAATTAATACGGGTTGTACAAAGCTGTTAGAAACAAGATGATATTTATGTGAATGGGATAAAATATTAAACTGTTAACCTGAAGTGTTTTTCCCCCTTTTTTTTTTATTTAAAAACCCCTTCTGAAAAAAAAATCGTTAGTTTGGGAATTTTCTGGGCATTATAGTTTTTCGGTTTCTGGAATGTTCTAAGAATAATTTTTTCAAAGATTTCTAGCTTATGATTTTGATGATTTCTAATTTTCAATGTGATAGACGATATACCTCCTAAGAAGTAAAAGAAAATGTCTATTTACCGTGATTTACATATGATCACGAAAATGTAAAATTATGTTAGAATTGACAAAAATGTAAAATAAACATAAATATTAACAAATGTAAAGCATATTTTACAACACGTGGTATGAATTTATTTTATATATTTATTTATCCCGTTTTGCATTATTATCTTTGAAAACAACCCAACACAAATGATACTAAAGATTTCATCTCGTTTTTTTTAATATTCGTTATATCAGCTTTCTGGGATTGCAAATCAAATTTAAATTCTCAGAGTGAAAAATAAATATATCAACTTGATTTCAGTGTTTCTTTTTTAAATTTTTGTTCTAAAACGCATTGGGGAATTTAAATTGGGGGAAAATTTTAAAATAATGTTTTAGAAGTCTTTTGTTGACCCCAATTTTTGTTTTTTTTCCCTTTTTTGAAATATTTCAATCAGTTTAAATAGTGGAGGTTTTAAAATTTTTTTAATCGTAATCAAATTCAAAATTTTTTTTTCCCCGGGAGTTTAAAATTTATTTTTTGAATAGATATTTATGTTTTTGGTGAATGATAAGTTAAAAATGGCGGCCCGGGGGAAAAAGATGTAAAAAAAAAAATTTAAATAAAGGGTTGATAAGTCAATTTACTTTTTATTGATACAGGTTTTTAAAAACGGGGGAAATATTTTAGATTTAATCGAGAGAAATTTTTTTCTCCTTTTTACGCTTGCATGCTTTTTTTTCAAGGGCCTCTAATCTTTAAGGAAGATTGTTTTTTTTTTGTTCCGTTTAACGAAAAAATTTTTAAACCCATATGATAAAAAATTCCCAAGCTCAACATGCTTAAAATAAGCTCCTGGGAACATTCAATTTAAAGAATAGGTAAAAAAGGGGAAAATGGGGGGAGTTTTAAAAAAGGGTTTTTAAATTTAAAAAACTAAAATAAAAGCCCGGGGAAGTAAAAAATATTACAATTATTGATTTTAAATTTTTATTTTTTTTTGGGTATTGCTTTTTCCCCTTTTGGTATCTCTTTGAAACTTTAAAAACAAGTTGGCCCCTTTTAATTTTGAAGTTTTTAAATTTTTAAAAAAGTTCTTATAGGGAAAAAATTCCCGTTAAAAAGGGAGGTTTTATTTTCAATTTTTTTTTTATAAGCCACAAAAATCAAATTTTAAGTTCATAATGGGCAATATTTTAAAAAAAGTTTTTAGTACCCCTTTTTTTTATAAATTAATATATATTTTTTCAAAACTTTTTTTATTTATCAAAAGAAAAAAAAAGAAAAAAGGGAAAAACCCGGAAGGAAAGTTTTTTTTGACGATTTTATCCATTTCCCCAAAAAAATTAAATTTTTTTTTTATTTGATGCTCCCAAGCTCTTTTTTTTTGACTTTTTTTGAGCAACAAAATTGAATTTCCCAACACTCCCCTAAAATGAAGGAGCCCATTTCCCGGGGGAAAAAAGGGGATTTTTGGACAACCCCACGAGGGGAAAAAAGAGGATAAAAAAAGATTTTTTAAATGAATTGTACAATGGGTTGCATTTTTGGATGAAACCCCAGAATTTCTTTTCTGGGCGAGTTAGGCCCCAAAAAAAACCAGTTCAAGTTTTTATGACCCCCCCATAAAAATTTTTAAAAGGGAGAACAACTTGATATGTCAGAAATCCCCTTTAAATATAGGGTTTAAAATTTAAATTTGGGGGAAAAAAAGTTCTTTGTAGGGAAAAAAGGGTATTTCCCCGCTATTGGGAGGTTTTTTTTACGAAGAAAATCGTAAAAATGTTCCGGGAAAAAATTTTTGCTACTTTAGAAAAATTGGGCAATATAGAGGTTTGTAAGAAGCCGATTTGAAATTTATTTGTATAAAAATAGTTTAAAAATTTTATTTTTTAAAAATTTTAAAATTTAAAAAAGATGTTAAATAAAGTCATTTGCATTATTTTTTTCAATGTGAAGACGAGATTCTGTAATTTTTTTATGGTAGAATTTTCACTAAAATCAATCCCTTTTTTTAACCAAATTAATTTTTGTTCAAAAAATTGCAGAAATTTTTTCTTGAAATAAATTCTTTTTTTTTGGCGGAATTTTTTTAAATTTCATTTTAAAATAAGTCAAACAAACAGATTTATCTAGTTAATGGTTGGTTGAACTTACCTGTTTAAAGTTTTTTTAATAGTTGTATATATTTTAAAATCTAATTAGTGCATTCAGTGTTATTAATTAAGTTAAAAAATATTAAAAGTCAAAAATCTTATGTATTTAATTGGAATACAGTAAATACACCAAAATTATTTCATAAAATGTTATACGATTGAAATAAAATGGGAGAATACGTTTTTATAGGAAGACAAAATTATAAATATTATAACAATTATTATTGGAGTGATACTGGAATATTTTTCCTTTTTTTTTAGACGACAGAGAACCAAATTGTGGGTGGCTTAGTAGAGATTTTTAGGAAAACGTCTTAAGCTCTTGCGTATCATTCTTTTCTATATAAAATAATTTTGCACTGATAATAGTTAATATCTTTTTTATTTATTTGAAAGATGTTAGAATTTAGGTATTTTTTATAATTAGAAGAAGTTATGATAGATATAATTAGATTTATATATATTTCTTCTTATATATATTTATATATATCAGATTTATTTTTATATTTACGACAAAGTTTTGAGGGAATTCTAATATCTTTTTGGTTTTATGATATTTTTAACTAACAAAATTTATATTAATTTTATAAATAAGATATGAATCGTAATTGAAATACATCCTGTACAAACAAAAAAATTTTTTTTTGTTGATCATGATTTAACTTTAAGTTTTGTTGATCATTTGCATTAAGCAAGTTTTATGAAACTTCTTGATTTTTTTTCCAGTTTAAAACTTATTTGGGCAATATTCTAAAATACCTATTGCTTCTTTCACAAGCTCGAATTAAAAACACACACCATGAAATCAAAATTGCAAATTTATAAATTGAAAGATTGTCTTTGTTCGGAAATTTTTTCAAATAAAAATAAAGTATATATATTTCATTATTAATATTTTTAAATTTTATAATTATATACTGAGTTGAGAGAGAATACTTTATCATTACGACACTTTTTTGTTCATCTAATTTAATCAATTATTCTGGTATATGACTCATATATCATTTCGTACAGTGTGTGTTGCCCCAAATAGAGTGTAAAATTTGTATGTTAGATTGAAAATCATGTATATTTGCTTATAAAACGATTCAAAGCTTCATAGTACATGCAGTACAGCTATTTAAATTTTATGTGACACTTTTAAAGGATGATGTGCTACGAAGTTAGGTTTTGCTCTTTGACATTGGATCAAGCTTTCGATCTTGGAATACATTTTGAGGCAGAGAAGATATTTGATATTAAAGTAAATTAGTATGGTTATAATGAATCAATGTGTACCATGATATGTTCTTAAAATTATAGTTCAAAAGTATGGCGTTTTTACCTTTTTTAAAATGTTAAGTTAAATTTTCTCTTACACTTTACGGACGTAGATGAAGACGAAAAGTGGAACACATTTTATCCATGAAAAAATAAGCAGGATTGATTTAAACCAGGGATGGCCATCCCGCGCCCCCTTGATTAATTTTGCGGCCTGCGAGATTCATTACAACTTTACAAATTACGATTATTTTGTGCAATATTTTGTTTTTAGTGTTTTGTAACAAAGATATACCATAACTGTTTTTATTTTATTACATTCTTTTTTTTATACATACTTAAAAATTAGCAGTATTGTGTTGCAGCGACCTCCTGCAGCATCAGGCTTGATTCCTGTAACTTTATCGTGCTGCTGCGCAAATTGCTAGAGGTAGCATATTTGATAATAGGACTACTATTATTAAATTATCTATGTTTGTATCCATGAAAAATAATGAAAATAATAATAATAATTCATTCCGTTTTATATTTTCACTCCACCAAATGTTTGTACTGGGTCCAAATCTAATATAAAGATATAAATTTTTATATGCGGCACACGGGATTATTATGTTTTTCTAAAGTGGCCCGCAACGTCATCTAGGGTTGGTCACCCCTGATTTAAACAGAAAGGAATTGTTCAATAAAATATGCTACTTAGATATGATAGGGAAGTTGAAATATAACATTAGCGATGGGTCATTTGAAAAAGAATCTGGATCTCGCTCTTTGACACAAAAAGCGAAAACAACGGCATGAAAAAAACTCCAACAATCCCATCCTTGTACTTCCCAAACTAGTAAATGAGCAATCTGCAAGAGCAGGTGTAAAAAGAGAAAGGCAACCATAAGCCCTTTAAAAATACCCGTACGAAACGATTATCAGTTTTTAATCGGATCAAAGTCACGAAAACCCCTTTTAAATAAACAAAAAAAAACAGCAAAAAAAAAAGGTGTTGGAAATGGGTTTTTCCCTTTTTCAGATCAAATTGAGGTCTCAACACCGCTAAGAACGAATCATCGAAATTACTATGGACGTGTCGGGTGATTCTTGACTCGCGAATCGGTATGCCAGAAATCCCGACTTCGTGATGTTGTTCTAAACCTTGGACACTTCTGCCTACCCACGTGATCTTGCCTTATGGTACAGTATGACATATATTCTTTATTATTTATTTTTGTCGAAGAAAGAAAGCCGCGAGCACCCATTACTGATTCTGCTTATGAGAAAAGACACGTTTTGGTGGTAAGAAGTGGGTTAATAGGGAATGATATATACTGTCCGTTTTCTTGAGGATCATCTCTGTTATTACTTTAATGATCCAGAGAGTGAATCAGAAGCATGTTGCTTAATAGGAGAGCTGGTTGCTATTTTGCTATTGTGAAGTGAAGGTAGCTTCGGTTTTCGCAAGTTAAAATGGGATGGATTTAATGCAGATTTCTTATGTCGTCATTTTCAAGTGACTTTGAAAACCATAAAGGTAATGTTTTTTTAAATAGTATTTGCTGATATTTAGAATGGAATTTTAATATTTTATATAAATATTATAATAGCTTACTTTTGAATGAGTTTCAGAAAAAAATTAATTATTTGTGTGCCAATTATGCTCTTTTTACAATTTTTTAATTTAATTTACGATATTTATAATGCGTTTAATACAAGCGTCAATAAAAAAAATTGTGTTTAGTACTTATTTATATTATAAAGCAATCAACTTTTTAAAGAATGAATATTTATTATTCATTGAAAGTTAACTTTTTTTAATTTTATGTTAACAACTATTTTGCAAATATTTCAATTTACATCTGGTTTAATAAAATATTATGCAAGTGTATGATAATTTCTGAAAGTGTTTGAGTTATTAATGAACTTAAGGTATCCGACAACGTTCGGAACCGTGATTTTAAAAAAGAGAATAAAAGGATAATTTTCATGATATTTAGTGTCACTTAGATTAGAATAAATGTATAAAATTGTTTTAAGAACATTTAGACAAAAAACAATTTATTTAAATACACTATTTCGGCAAAAAATGAACTTAGAATAACCTTTATTCGAATTGTTCTCCTTTTATAAAAAATGTTTCTATTAAAATAATATTTTGCCTGTATATTGCTTAGATCTCTGTACAGAGGCTCAACTATGATTTTGGAAAAATTCACATTATTTTCAGAGTTACAACCCATTGAAATAATTATCGGTGTTCTTTTCTTAAAATTACTCCCCTGTGTTGTCGTAAAACATGGTTAAACCCACTTCTAAGTTATATATTTCAAAAATTCTAGTTGAGCCTCTGTGCAGAGGTCTGAGCTATATACAGGAAAAATATTATTATAATAGAAGCATTTTTCACAAAAGGAGAACATTTTGAAAATGGGTCATTCTATGTTCATTTTTTGTCAAAATAGTGTACTTCAATAATTTTTTATTGTAATACTATTTTTAAAACAATTTTGTATACATTTTCTAATCTGAGTGACACTAAATATCATAAATATTATCCATTTATACGCTTTTGCAAAATCACGGTTCCGAACGTAGTCGGATACCTTAAATAATTTTATCAAGAGGCTTTGAATGTTGAAAAATAACCGAAAACCAAGTTTTAGCCTAAACCATACAAAAAGTAGTACATTAATAAAATTTCATATTTATAATTAGCAATTTGCTTTTAAAACAGTAGCAGTTTTCCCGTTCATTCATTGAATATCATTAAAAATGAGTTTTTAAAGGAGCTTAATATCTCCCTTAAGAATAATTTGAATGCTTTTGTTAATTTAATATTTTAGAGCAAAAACAAAACCTTGTCACTTTACCAGCATTAAAGCAATAAACAGATTACGAACACGCGCTTCTCGAAGCATAATATCTTGTAATTTTCAATTCGATATCTGATTTATATCGATAAAAAATGAAAATACGAAAATTTATTCTTACAAATAATTTTGTTTCAAGTTTAATGGTGTTAATTTGGCAAAAAAGAAAACGAATAATCGTATTATTTAGATTTTACACACTTCTTTGAAATATTTATTTTCTAATTTTATGATAATTTAAAATAAAATGTAGTAGTGGTACTAAAGTATTGAAAAAGAAGAAAATTTTTTTTTTAAATTAATTCAATCCGTAAATGATTTAATTATTTTATATCCTTATATATGTGGGTGTGTCACATTTAAAGTACAAAACCCGTGAGGATTAATAATAACCGACGATTATTAGCAATAACCTGTATCTTTTGGTAAATATGATAAATAATGTTAATTATTTGGTTATTATTAATAATACTAATGAAATTTTTTGTCAATGTGATTAATTAAGCGTAATTTATTCAATCTTCGACTCCATAATTTTTATGCGGAATGTGTTTTAAATGTTGGGATTGTGAGTTTGTCTTTGTAAGCATTATTAAAGTTAAAAAAAATCATAAGTAAAATGCTGATTTTTGCTTATATTTTTGTTTTAAAATAGTAGCTCTAATGGTTTAATTTTTTTCGTGTTTCATTTTATCTATTCATGATTAATAATTTTTGAAAAAATCTCGATGATAATATTATGTATGTAACACAGTGTAATTACTAATAGTAATTCAGAAAAAGGGAACAAAACATTAAGAAAATGTACTCTAATCTTATATACTAAATATAGAAATTTTTAAAAAGCCCTTTCACACTTTGCAGTATATAACACGAGGCTTACAAAAAAAGTTGAGTCCATCAATATAGTTATATATCAGAAATATAGGATTCAATAAAACTTAAGGGGATAAGCATTATAACGCAAACTAAAGGATAACATTAAGAAGAAAAACAATTAAACTAAAGAAAATTAAAAAATAAAGTAACATAAATAAAGGTGCAATGGTGAGTTAAATGAAAAATAGCAACGAAACAAATCATATAAGCACTAAGAATTAAACTCTAGTAAAACTAGCAATAATAGTGCAAAAAACAAGGAATTGCAAGTTGCAAATTAATATCAATTTGCATTTCAAAATTAGCTCTTTCTCTAAAACTTCGTTATAGTGATGAAGCAAATATCGGTTTCTTTGATTTGTACTACTACAAGAACATTAATAAGACAACGACAATCTTAATCTTTTAAAAAAAGTAAGATGAAATATATTTTCGCATAGTTAGAGATCATATTATTCCAAAATTGCAAAAATGCTTGCTTTTTCCATGTTGATGCTGTTTTAGATGTTGTTGTTTTAGATGAGTTTGGCTCCTTTTAAGTATGGTTTGGCTAGAGACATAATTAAATGCAAAGCGAAACATACTTAAATCTATTATAGCATTCCTAACATAGTAAATTACGAATATCAAATCCAAACTGACTTTATATCAAAAACTGACACCTGGAACAAACAATTCCTACTTATAATTCTATCATTTTCCTCTTTGTTGATTACACTATGAAATTAAATTGTGTATTATATACGAATTATTTATTGTAAGAAATATTTTCCTGTGTTTTAAACATTTAAAATATTACCAATTATTTCATTACAACTTTTAGAATAAGGAAATTTGAGTCTCAAAAGCTTTGACTGATCTTTTTTTCTGCCCTAAAATATAGTGAAGTTTCTAGGCTACATCAAGATTAAAAGAATTAATCCTAATTAATTATAAATCCAGCATTAAAATGAATCAACTGATTCAAATCAATTACGAATAACATTAGCAATGACATAGTTTTCATTAAAATCTTAAAGAAAGATTTATACAGTTATTCTTAGAGAAAAAAATATTGAAATGATATTTTTTATAAAAATAAAACCTTAACTTTTTATGTATGTATTTAAGGAAGAAAAAAAAATTGGAGGTCATATTTTGAAATACTCAACATAATTTTTTTTAATAAACATTCTACTTTGAAAAAAATTAACATGTAACTCTCTATTTAACATATTACTATTTAAATATTACATTAAAATATTTGAAACTGTTAATAAAAAAAATGAATATTTTTTTTTTCTAATTCTTAGAAAATAATAAATATTTTTTTTTTGCTCCTGATTAATTTTTTTTAAATTTAATAATCTGAATAATTTTTTTGTAATTTAATAATTTGAATAATTTTTTATGCTTTAATAATTTTTATAATTTTTTTAAAAAAAATTATAATACGAATTTATTTAAATTTTCGCGAACGTATTTGAAGATTGATTTCCTCATGAGCTTCTATAAATGTGTTTAAAATGTTATTTAAAAAACTTTCTTAGGAATTTTTTAAAGAATAAAAATATATTATTAAAAAATCAGAACGAAATTCTTAAATTTATATATTTTTAAATCTAAGTTCATTTTACAAGAATATAATCAGAGTTACATATCAAGTTCATTTTCTTTTATATTAATAAAAGTTTAATATCTTAAGAAGGATTTTTACAAAATTTAATATTCAATTATTGTTCAAATACACATGATTATTAATACAAGTATTTATTGTAGTTACTAAATTTTCTCTAACGCCTCTAACTTATTTAGTGTAAATATTATTAATTAAATGAATTTGTTTGTTAGTTAAACTTATTTGATAATTATTGGTCCATTTGGGAAAAAAAAGTTACTTTCTTACACTACGATATCTGAGAATAAAACACAAAGTCTAAGTTATTTTAAATCACCCATTGTATTAGAATTTAAACAATAGGATTTCTAACTGTTTCTTCAGACATATGAAACCTATACTCTATTCTCGGTTATATTGTCTCATTTTCTATTTTTACTACGAGAATTTTCTTTAGAGGAAACATTCTTTTTAAATCAAAGAGAAAAGTGTTTTAAAAAATCTCTGGGAAAAGCCATGAGGTTTAGTTCGAAGAAAATTTATGTGTTATATATTGTTAAAATTGCGTGGGAATTTCTTTTCAGAAAGATTTTAAGTAAGTGTAAGGTAATCCTTAAATCAATTCCACATATCAACTGGTTATGGGAAAGACATAAAATTGGATTTATTGTATGAAATTTAATCCAATGTTTCTTAACTATGACTTATTCAAAATTCACAATGAAACAATGGTTCCTTGTTCTGCGAATACTTTGAACTCTTTTTACAATTGCAACTAGATATTGTTCCTAAAATCACTTTCTCTTTGGAACTTAAATTTATCTTTCAGCCGAATCTGATTTTGAGGCTGTATTTTTCATGATACTGATGAAAAAAAAAACGATGTAGAATTGAGTATAATGATTCCAAAATAAATAATAAAACGATAAATAAAGAACGTAATGATTAAGAATGAATAATTAAGAACGATTAAATAACACATTAATTAAAAAAATAACGGAAAGTTGTAATAACAGTTTTAAAGATTACATGTTAGAAACAAAAATAAAAAATTTTTTAAACATGTTTATTTTATAAAAAACGGAGAGAAAAAAGTATTTTTAGATGTTTATTTCTAAAGTTTTAGAATATATGTTTTTTAGCTTAAAATGCTTTGTATAGTACACCGCAAGCGATTCAAAATGTAACTCCAACAAGAACGAAACACATTTAAAGATTAATTTATTAAAAAGCTAACACGCAATACAAAGGTGAAATTATTGAAAATACACTTTCTGCAAGGTGTGGAAGATGATGAAATCTGTGCTGTTATTACAACGATTTGCAATAACCGCTGTTACATGCCTCTGTATAGACTAAAAGAGGTTTTTGATGTAAAGATCTAGATTCAAAATTAAATGAAGGGACTATTTTACGTTATTTAAAAGTTTTGACTTTTATTATAAATATTTTTGGAATACATTGAAATTTCTTTCAAGGTAATTTATAATTTTTGGCTATGAATCAAATTTACGTGATCTATCACTAATAACTTATGTGTAACCACGAAACGCCTTTATTCAAAATCAAATTAAAAACAGATGATACAAAGGAGAAAAAATGCTTTAAGATTTGAAATATTTGAAATAATAGTTTTAAAAACTATCATAAAACAAAACATTGAAAATCTTATAAAATATTTAAATTAAAAAAATTTTCTTGGGGAAAAAAGATGAAAAATGATGTTTCTATTGGAAGAGAGTTCAAAAGTAAGACGCGTCTTATGTTTTCTTGTGGGATTTGTGAATTTTTCTTGGAAGTAAAAAGAAACGGGTTATACTAGGGGGTAATTTTTTTTTTGAGTGATATGATTCGAGTCATTTAGAGTTTTTAAAAAAGGTTTTTCCAGTTCTTCAAGTTTTTATGTAATATTAGTAAATAAACTAAATATGTTTTAAAAATGATTTGTTTCAAAAATATATTTTATTTGAATTGAAATTTTAATAAAATGCAGAGATTTTGAGGCATAGAAATTGAATATACAATTCCCAATTACTGAATATGCGTTATACTTGTCACGATTTAGAGCAAAATGTCGGATTTCTTTTACAGAAATTTGTAAGGGAATTTTAGGACTACATGAAACATTGAAATAATTTGATAGCTTTTAATTTTCTTTGGATCCATCATAATTAAAGCTTATTTAAATGCATATCATGTTAAAAGATTTTCAAGCTTAGAATTCAAAAATAAATAAGAGTTCTAGAAAACCTTTTATTTTTAAATCTATCTAGCTATATTTGAAAACTGTGAGTAAAATAAATAAGGTAACAAATATTGTAAGTATTTCTATCTTGAAATTTTCATAGCCCATTTTAAACTAATTTTCATAACTAATGCCTATATCAGGGACTTAATTAGGCTTGAAGCACAGCTAGAACAATTGTATTGAGACAATAAACCTAAATTTACGCTTTGTGTTTACCCTACGGATCTATTAAAATAATGAAAGCATTTTGAAAACGAGAACTTGTTAATTACATTCCATGTTTCCACTCCATTAAGCACATAGACTTTAATTATTGTTTGCTTAATACAGAAATAGATTCAGGCATAGCCACCAATAATTTCATTTTATGTCATAATGCATGATTCCACAGTTTTATTCTTTTTTAATTTGTAATTCAATAATTGAATAAAATTTGTTTTATTAAATACTGTGCTAGAAAAATAATTTTAAATTCTTAATTTTAATAATAATTCTTACTATGAACTAGAGAGATGCATAAGATGATACAACTTTCCAGAATTTGCAGGCATTATTTATAATTTTTATATTATGCTTATTGAAATAAAATTGCGTGTATGAAAAAAGCTGAAAAATTATTTTCTGACTCAACTTCTTAAGAGTTTTATGTTAAATTATTGATTACAGTGTCATTTTAATTAATTTTCATTTGATCACCTCTTTTGAATATAAATCATTAATTAATGTTAAAAGAATGTACATTTTCAAGTATTTTTTTTATTATATTACTTTAAAATATAAAAGAAAATTTGCAAATATAGATTTTTTGAAAAGTAATATATTTAATTAATTTTTAAAATTAAAATTAAAAAAAAACTTATAAATAATTCTGCGATATGTCATCAAGAAAATTCCCTCTGCGAACTTCTTAAAAATAATCACTTTAATTCATAAGTACTGAAAAACAATTGAAAACGTTCATTGTTGTTACCAATGCCACCTGATCTGCAGTGTCTGATCAAAGCCTACAAAATTCATCATAGCAAGGGCAGGCGTTTTTACTCCTGTCGTTAGCCGTAGCTTTAAACGGCCTCGATGAGTAAAAACACAAATATTAATTACTTCAAAGATGATGTTAAAATAACATCTGTACAGCTTTTGATAGAGCTGTTGTTACAATTTAGAAAGCCTATTAAAATAATTTTGAGTTCTTTCATAAAAATAAATTTCTTTATTAAATATCTTGTTTTTTTCTTTTGAAATAAAAATCAGAATTTCCTGCTTGAGAAAAAAACATATGTCGCAGGAAAATAATGAAATTAAGAATTTCATCAAATCTCTAAGGGAGATGTAAAATAACGTCTCTTCAAAGTCATTTCCGTGATAAAAGTAAGGAATTTGAACAAAACACTGATCTGTTTCAGTGAAATGATAAAATAATATTGGCAAGAGTTTAAAAGTGTTTATATTTAAAAAATATGATGCATTATTAAACGTAGAAGTAATACAACAATAGTCAATGAAACACAAATTATTTATTCGAAACTAATTAAGAAATAATTAGATAATTAGGCTGGTATTTTTTGATGTGAACATCTTTTCTCACGGTTGCTTACACACTAAAATATCAATCCCTATGTTAATCCTATGGTGCCATTTTTTTAAAGATATGGGGTTGCTATTTAGGGGATCGATAGTACTACCTGTTTGGTTAGAAAGTACAAGGACTCACCCCCCACGTGTCTCACCCTTCCCCAGCCAATGCAAATCCTGCCTAGTTTATTTTATCATTTCACTGAAACAGTTCTGGGATTTAATAAAATCACTTACTTTCATCAGGGAAATGACCTTGAAGAGACATTATTTTAACATTTACCGTCAATTGATCATATCCCTTAGGGATATGATGAAATTGCTAATTTCGTCATTTCCCTGCGACATATATATTGAGGGTAAATCACATTGTATTACAAAACTGTGACAAAAAAATCTCGGACTTTGTATTGGTTTATTAATAAAAAAAGTATCCAAGCAAATGTTTTGAATATATTTTGGTTAAATATAAATCGGAATTTTTAAAAATAATTCTCTAAGAATTTCTTGAAAGTGTATTGAAAGTTAAATTATATGTAATTCAACTTCAGAGATGAGTATTATTGTAATTCGCTTATTTTAATTCTAATATAAATCGCGAGTGATTTGCTTTAGCACTTTGAAAACTTCAAATAAAGTGTTTTTTTCAGAAGCATTGTTTTTCTCAATAAAAATTGATAACAGCTGATTGATTAAATTGAAGTATATATATATATATGCATATATGTTTCAATTTAACTTGAATTAAAATTTTTTACTAGAATAACCTTTATCTAGAGTTGCAATCATTGAATAGGCGAGAAAACGTTTTGGTATTTTAATAAAATTTGACATTTTTTATTGACTATCAGATCTGTAAGCTTTTATAGTTTCCTCAAAAGTAAGTTTTGAGAATCATATGATTTCCTTTTACGAATACCTATCGTGATTGGTCCGAACATGCGGTTGATGCAATATTGCATCATCTTTTTTGAAATGTGTGTAGTGGTCGTTTCTTAGGAGATAAAAATTGTGGTTAAAAGGACATTTTCCGTTTGGCGGTAAACTAAAAATTAATTAGCACGCGATATCTTGAAGGGCTCAAGACTGTCGTGAATTAAATAAATTCCTTCGACATAAAATTTAAATGGTGAATTATTACATGTATGTATGTATATAATAGTAAACAATAATTGATAAAATATTTTTCATATATAACAAGCAATGTACAATTTTTCTTTTTAAGTCAATTCCTACTTAGGTCAACAAAGAAAAATTTTTACTTTAGTTATTAATTATTATTATTATTATTTACTTTAGTTATTTATTTAGTTAAATACAGTCGAACCTCCATATTACGAACTTCTATATTACGAATTTTTCTATATAGCGGACTTTTTCCTGGAACCAAGGACATTTTACGATTTTCTTCTTAAAATAATCTCTTAATAGCGAAGTGCATTTTCTATATAATGAACCTTTTCCTTGTGATTCAATTTTTTTCTCCCTATATTTAAAAGTATTTCTCGCGACATTTCAAATTATTCTTTCTTTTTACACGTTTTATGGCGGTCATAAAGCTTGAAATGTGGTTTTATTAAATGCCTAAATCGGCGAGAGTAATAGAATTCTAGGATTTAATCCAAGAAGTGCAATCTTTAAACCCACATTGTCCTGTTCACTGGAAACATCTTTTATATCCTCTTTCACCTCAGTGGAGTTGTCTCGTGTCTCCGTGTCCTTTAACTAGTCTCTGTTCATTTGTAGTGCTGATCAGCCGTACTGGTAACTTCGTTTCTTGTAGCTCGAAAATGTCAAACTTAAGAGCTTGAACATCAAAGAAAAAAAAATTTAATTCTTCAGGAAGTGGATATAGGCATTAAGGAGTTTTTCCTTGAAGTTTTTCTTCCTTTTCTTTTCTTTTTTTAATACGCAAGATATGTAAAATAAATATGTATTAATTTACTAAAACGTGTCAATTATTACTTTTTTTAATGCATAGTTTTTATGAATTAAAAATATTTTTTTTATGTAGTTTATAAAGAAAATTGAAAGATGAACTTATGTATAGCGAATTTTCCATATAACGAACTTTTATTTTTGGGATTTAGTGGCTTCGTTATATAGAGTAACTGCAATTAATATAAATATGTATATACGTATGACAGAATCACATTATTAAGTGGTAATTAATTTTTATTAATTATCATTAAAGTATCGTATTGTCATCTAAGTCAATAGTGTATATAAAATTACAGTTTAACTGAATGCAATGCTTTAAAACATGAGGAAAAAAAATCTTTCAAAATTTTGTTCCAAGTCGCTAAAAATGAAGCCTACTTGACTATATCTGTAATTCTTTAAATAATTAGGTTTAATCAATTAACTGTAATTAATTATAATTAAATTATCGTATAGTCCCCAATAAATTATCCTTATTGTCATTCACCCAAAACAATTTTCTGAAATTTCACCTAAAATTTCAACTCAGATGAATGCCTTAAAATATGAGAAAAAACGATTTTAAAGTTTTGACACAAGCCGCCAAAATGGTCGTCGAAGTCGCCAAAAATGATGCTAACGTGGGTGCATCTGTAATTCTTTGAATAATTAGTTTTAATCAATTAATTTTTATTAATTATAATTAAATTACTGTATTGTCATCCAAAATAATCGTGTATATAAAATTTCACCTCATTTGAGCGCTTTAAAATGCATTTTATTAATGACTGAAAGTTTGAACAAGATATGAGAAGATTGTGAACTAACAGTAGGAATTGAAAAGCTACGAAGCCGAGAGAAAATTCTTTTGTTCTTATTTAGGTTCATTTTAACAGGATTCAAGTTAAGTTTTCCTAATTTTAGTCCATATTAATTTGAATTAGAAAGGAGGCCGTACACACACACACATTTGCAAACTGTTACGTTATTTACCAAATAAGATATTTATGTGAACTAAAAAAATTCCATTCACACCTTTCAAAATCTGTAAACGTTCGAAATACGAGCTAACAAACAATTCTACAGCGTGTCCTTTCATAAAACTTCGAACATCCTCACGTCTGATTGCAATCCAAACAGCCTTTTATCTCCATTTTCCATTCTTTCGAACTCTGCTAATAGATCAATTAGAGGGAGGCGCAATTTCTTTTGTTTTTACTACTCTGGCATTTTAGAAGAGTACAGCCCCAAATCTCTTTGTTGTCTTTCTGGCAAACCGCTCTGCTCGGCAGTGAAGCGTAACTAAGATATACGGATTCATAAGTTCACAACGGATCGTTTAAAGGTGAGACACAAAGAGCCGAGATAAGATGCATCTTTTAAATGTCATTCGGTGGTCGTTTAGGCGGACGAGTTTCTGAATGATGATCATTTGTACAGAGAACCGTTTATTCTCTCCGATAACATCTGAATTGTACTTCCTCCTAGCCTGTCCGGTCCCGCTAACTACGCAACAGACTTTCGTAAGAGCACAATAGCCGATTAAATTGACGTGTAGTTATTGATATGAGGCTTTAGGTAAGTGTGATTTAGAGTTGCTTCTTTAGCTCTCCTTAAATGATGACCTTAATAGGAATTTGTAAGGGTCATTTTTTTTTTCATTGAATATATGAGAATAAATTTTTAAGAGTATTAAATACGATTTAATTGACAAAAATCGGTCAAAAATTCAAATCTGATTTTTTTAGCCTAAATTATTTTTTATGTACCTTTCTCTATAACCTCACAAAATTTGAAAGCTCTAAACTTAAAAAACGGAGAATTATGATAGCTTTAATGCACGTTTTTATTCACATCCCTATGGCAAATCAAAATTTTAAGGTATCTGACTACGTTCGGAACCGTGATTTTAAACAATAGTGCATAAATGGATACTCAGATGATTAGATTAGAATACTCAGATTAGAATACATGCATAAAATTGTTTTAAGGACATTTTAACAATAACAAAAAAATTATTTAAATATAATATTTTGGCAAAAAATTAACTTAGAATAATCTTTTTTCAAAATGTTCTCCTTTTGTGAAAAATACTTCTATTATTATAATATTTTGCCTGTACATAGCTCAGATCTCTCTACAGAGGCTCAACTAGAATTTCTGAAAAATTCTCATTATCTTTAGAGTTACCACCAATTGAAATAATTATTGGCGTTTTTTTCTTAAAATTGCTCCCCTCTGTTGTCTAAAATATGGATAAACCCACTTCTAAGTTATATATTTCAAAAATTCTAGTTGAACCTCTGTAGAGAAGTCTGAGCTATATACAGACAACATATTATTATAATAGAAGCATTTTTCACAAAAGGAGAACATTCTGAAAAAAGATTATTCTAAGTTAATTTTTTGCTAAAATATTGTATTTAAATAATTTTTTTGTCAAAATATTCTTAAAATAATTTTATACATGCATTCTAATCTGAATGACACTAAATAACATGAAAATTATCCATTTATGCGCTTTTGCAAAATCTCGGTTCCGAACGTACATAGTCGGATACCTTAAACTTACTTATCTCAGAAATATAAAATAACTAGTTCGTCTTTATTTAAAATGCTATGGATTTTTTTTCTTTTGTTCTTTTTTCTAATTCTTTGAATTTTTAACCTAGTGCTAATAGCACATGTAACAAAAGTTGGTATGCATTTTGTCAAAGCAATACTTATTTTTTAAAAATAATTGAACTCAGAATTTATGCATTTTTTAAGGAATTTTCAATAAACATTCATAAGAAGAAGTATTGTATGAATACCAATCATGTTATCGCAAAACCCATTCCAACTTTTGTTATACATAGTTTGACGTACTTGTAAATCAAATTTCATGCGTGTACGTAAATGTTTGTAGGCGGAGTAGCATTTTAAAATCACTTTACAAATTTTAAGCGTTTTTCTTAACAAATTAAATGGCTAGCTTTTAATGAAATTCTGAGTACAAAATCTGTTTTACATAGTATACACACATAGGAGGCAACAAAAATTTTTTTGAAAATCTTTAAATTGAAAATTTTTGCGTAAATCATACCATGTCCCCTTAACATTAATGCCGTTTTTACTTAGTGTTAAAAATGGTTCGCAATTGTCGGTTTGTTAGATAAGAACATTACATTATATTAATATTAATACGTAAAGAACAAAATATTTTTTTATTTGTATTCATCTCTGTCAAATTCGTAAATTATTTCTTACGAAATATAAGTTTCTTACTTTATCTCTCGTATTTGAACATATAAAATTAAAAACGTGAATTTTCATTAAAAAGCAAAAAAATGAATAATTTAAAAAATAGTTATTGTAAATTATGAATGTTTTGTAATTTATATTAGCATTTGTGTGAGTGTTTAACTGTAAGAAAAAATTATTTCTATTTAATAATTATTTTGTTCTCTAAACAAGAATAACCTAAAAGAATAATAGCCTTAATACTAGTCGTTTTAAGGGAAATAATTATTTTGATAATGCAAAAAGACATATAGCTTTTGAAAATTTGTTTCTTTAGGAAATTGTGGTTATATCTTCTACTTTAAAAGATCGTTGATTCAGCGAGAATTATTTCTTGTATTTAAAATGTCTGTTTCTATATTAAATTTTTTATTCAGTTGTTTCAAATGTATGCTTAAAGAAATGTTTTTGTTTTTCAAGAATGAAACATTTTTTCCTGAATGCATTATTTATGAATTTAAACTTTTACGTAATATATAAATTCAGCTAAAAGAAGTTAAGTTTTATCATAAATTATTTATCATTAATTGTTATAATAATAATTACAAAACTATCTAAATTCCCTAATTGTCCAACTGTCTAATTCTATTTTGTAATAATTAATATAAATTTATTAATTTGTAGTAGTTGGCATTTATAAAGCTCATTTAAATGTCTTTCTTACATGAAACAAATACGTAAATACTTGTAGTATACATAATTATTTTGTAACATAGGGCAAATATGTTTGTTTCGTGTACACTTCTAACTAATTACCGTTGTTATAATTGAAACAGCTTTTAAGAACTTCAAAAATTGCTATAGTACAAACTGTTCAATAATTAATTTTTAATCAAGGAAATAATTTACTAGACTGTAATTAAAATAATGTAACTTATGTAACTATTTGTAAGCGAATATTTAAATAAATGATTTTAAACTTGTATATTTATCGTTTGCTAATGAATAAATTAATAATCTTTAAGTCCACAACTAAATTCCAGCAAGTAAAGATATAATTTTATGAACAAAATATGGTGCCCGCATTTAAAATTTCATCTATCTCCATTTTGATAGCATTATGTGTATTTTACGATTATATCCTAAGACCAAACTAAACATGAAAAACATTGAAGAAAAAAAAATCTCATAAAATTGCAAACGACAGAGTATAAAAATTGATTGAAATTATATTATAAATATTTACAAATTACTTCTATGAATTTCATGGAAAATTTATATGGAAAATACTAAATTAAATTAAATTATTTAGAAATATACTACTTCTTAAGACTTTCTAGAAACAGCTAAATATACTTAACTTGACAAATTTTTTTACCCCTTAGTTTGCAAAGATTTATCTTTCGAATTTTGGACAATTGTAATATTGACTTTTTAATAATTTAATTTTAATATTTTATTACCCTTTATTTTGAAATATTCAAAGTTTTTTAAAATGCAAATAAATTCATTCCAAAGCTATTTTTCTGAACATTATTTTATTTAGAAATTAATTTCGAAGATATTTTTCTGAATATTTTATGTTTTAACCCCTTTTAAGACAATTTGCTTAGTTCGAAGTATTTAGAAAGAATATGTAAGAAATAATTATATCCATGTAAATTTCTGAAATTTTCCCTACCCCACAAAAAAAAAGTCTTAAAAACTTTTAAAACTTTTTTTTGCAATAATAAATATGATAACTGAGTTAGCTCATCGCTTTTCAAATTTTCTTACCACATGAGTACTCTTAGGCTTAATTCACAGAAACAATTAAAACTTTTATCTCTATCCCCCTATTATACTGCAGGATGGTTCTCACTAAAATGAGTATTTGGACATAGACGAGTTTACCTTGAACTACTAATTTTTCAACTTGAGCCACTATGTTGGATATTGAGGTGTAAAAGTTGTAAGAAGCATACAATCTAAGCCGAAATTAAACTCAAAATGTCATGTTTTGCTTCTTATGGTGGATACTTCCATATTTTCTGAACTGCTTTATTGAGTTTTTGTTCGATTGAAAAAAGAACTCTAAAGCGGAAACAAAATGTAGGGGCAATCACAATGACAGGAACTTTTTTTAAATATCTTCATTATCAAGAAGTTCACAAAACAACTGTAAAACGCTCTGAATCCTTCTGGTATTTTAAGACAAGTCATTAAAAGATGCCTTTTATATGTTTTTCACGTATTAAACGTTAGCGTCGTCAAAACACAAAGTAAGTAAACAATGATAAAATACATAGTGTAACTAAGTAATAAAAGGATTAATTTAAATAAACTGATATAGGATGTTTTTGACCTTGTACATTTTATGTGGTCGCGATCCTTTTTTTACATATAAATTCTCTCATATTCTCTTTTAGCTATTCGTTTAGGCACGTGTTGGTTTTTATTGAATGCTAATCACGTCCCTTTTCAACAAAAGTTTTGCAAATGATGTGTTTAGCATCAAATTTATAGGTTAAATGCCTTCGAATGCTTTTTGTAGGTCAAATCCTTCCTGATTTCTTCGTTTAAAACTGTTTCTATTTGTAAAGAAACAGAATATGGGCCGCTTCAGGAAAAGTAATAAAAACTTTAAACGTAAAGTATATATGATCTTAAACTTGATTGACTTAAAAATATCATTAGATCGCTCTTCGGTATTTCTATGAAAAGAAAATTAAAAAATGAACAAATAATACAATATTTCCATTGTTATCTTTCAATTCTGCGTTATTTTAAAAATATCATAAATTATAGCTCCAAAAAATTCCTGCTAATAATTCATTATATTTCAGTTATAATTTTTGCAATACTTAATTAAATTAAAATTTTTCATTTCAAAATTTTTCAAAATAATTTCTATAATATTCAATTATAGTTTAATGCAATTATCTTTGAACACAAACACATTTTGCATTAATAACTAAACATGAAGCAAATGGGATAAGAGTAAAATTATTTTACATAATTCTATAACAGCGTACATTTAGAAGTTTTCAGACACATTTCTGAATATTCTTTTATATATTGTTTTAATTGAATAACTCTGAGAGTTGATTTTGTATTCATGACTTTTTTCGATATTCTCATAAATGTTATCTCCTTTTTAACACTATTGAGTATATCTAGTATAATCATTAAATCTATTTTAAGAATTTGTAAATATTTGTATACGTTTCAAAGTTTTGAAGAAATGTCTAACTTCATGATGAAATAAGTATTAACTGTTTAAATCGAGTCGTAGAATAAATATTAAATAAATTCCTGTTCAATTGTTTAGATTTTTCTAATGGAAATTAAATTCACGAACTAAAAATGCACAGCTATAATTAGTAACAGATTTGGGCTTCATTAACCTGGTATTTAAAATAACTTACCTTAAATTATTTTCTTTTATTTGTGATTAATAATTGGAAACATCAATATTAAAATATATTAAGCTCCAAAATGTTTTAATTCTATGTATGTAAAAAATTAAAAAAGTAACTCAAATAAAAAAACTATTTGCAAAAAATACTTTTTCATGCATTTTTAAGTTAAATGATTCATTCGGGTATATTTTTGGTTGAAATTTAATCTATTTTCTTATATAAACATTGATGTAGTCCTTTGTTTAAAAATTATAATTCTAATAATTCTCTTAATAATATAATTCTAAGATATTTTTCTTTTTTGTAGTCGAAGAATTATTAAACATAAGTTATACATATAACAAAAGACCTAATGAATAAGTACAATTAAAAATAGTTTAAATAGACATTCGTTTTTCATTATTTATGCTGCTTTTAAAATTTTTAGAATTCAGAACCAATTTTAGGGAAGTTACGCTGATAAAAATATAATTTTTAAAGCATAGGTAAACCAAATTATGTGTTGTATCTTAATTTATTGTAATGTAAATGTGGAGGTACGTTTTCTCAACAGAAATTTTTGCTGCTGCTATTTTATCTAATTAAACCAAAATCTTAGTAAAAATTAGAAATATTGAGCCTTTTAATTGCAGTCAAGTAATTGCAAATGCCTTAATAATTATGTTTGAACTTTATTTTGTGTGTAAGGTGGATGAGCATTAAATTTCATAATAAAAAAAATGTGAGTGATGTTTGTAAGGTAAAATTAATTTTTATTTAAGGATTTTTAAATCAATTAATATTTATTAATTAAATATATTACTTTTAAGGAATATTTATCTTTGAAATTGATTAGGTATATAAATGATATATAAAGGATAACCCCAGGAAGAGTTGTAAACCATAGATTTGCTTATGTTAGAATGGGTCTTGAGAGTTTTCAATTATATATTGCTAAAATATTTCCAAATACTAAGCTTTGAGACATGCTTGAAACTTATAAACTTATCAAGATTAATTGCATTCACAAATTATTGTTATTCAAGCATAGGTAGTTTTATTATCACTAATTTATTCATTACAATAATATTATCGATAATATCAAATAATGTTATCATATGAATGGCTTGGGAAATATTTTTTACAATACTATTTATAATTCAACTATCGAATTCATTATCCGATATATCTCAGTGAAGTTCTATTATAAATACTTAAATATAGTTCAGATAAATAAAGCAAACTAGAAAGTAAAAAACAATCCTCCAAAAATTTCATGGCATCAATACTATACGGATAATTTTTCACACTCAATATAATATTTTTTACAGACACTATTTCATTTGTTTTTAATAAAATAAAAACACTTTAAAAATTTTTTTATGGAAAAATTTAACATTTCAAAATCGATGGTAATTTATATATTATGAGAAGTTCAATCAAATAACTGAAAACCACTAACCTTAAGTATACTTGCGTCATCTAATAATTCGATGATAAACAACATTGACATGTCGTATATTGATAGTGATATTTATTACTTCGATTGTACACAACGACATTTATAAAAATTGACTAATATTACGGATGGTATATATCGATATTAATGTGTCACTACTGATAATAATACAAATATAAATTATAGACAACATTATATATATATAAATAGTTTAATACAACAATAATGTTAGTATCGAGCCATTGAATGTAACTTATTTTTACTATTGATAGCCAAGAAGAAAAACAACACATATATTATTCACTTCCTAGAATTTGAAGAATTAACGAGTTTCTTTTCATAGATTACTAACATTAGATTAAATTCTTAGAAATATCAATGCGATTAATATCTCAGGGGCACTCACACCCATCCGCCCTCCCTCCCTGCTTCCCGCGCACACAGCCCATTTATAAATTTATGCTTTGTAAATTTACACTTTTATAAATCCTAAGCAGTTTTAGTTTTTACCTTTTTTTTTAAAACCCCCCCCCCCCCCCCCCCAAAACCCCAAACCCCCAACCCCAAAAACCCAAAACACACATACATACCAAAAAACCCACAAAAACCCAAAAAAAAACAAATAAAAAATTTTAATAAAATTACAACATAAAACCAAGTTGTTAGTAAATTTTAACAAAAATTTTTCTTTACTTGGAAAAACAATATATTCTAATAAATTCTAAGAAATTGTGTCATTTTATACATAATTGTTTTTCTAATTGAAATTAAAAAGCAGTCAAAATGACTTCCTTGGGCAATCTAGTGTTAATTTCAGAGGGTAAAATTTTTTGAATGAACTTTGAATCGTTCATGCGCAAAAGTTAAGATGATACATTAATTTTTTTTTTTATCAACAATATAAATATTTTTCTAAGATTCAAATATCAACAGAAATGGAGGTAAAAATTATTTGCTTTAAGCCATTTTCTCATACTACTGCTACTTTTCTACTATTACTACAACTAATAAAAAATATTCCTGACTTTTTTCAGCTATGAAACGATTTTACAATTGATTTTGGTCCCGGTTTTCTTCTATTTATACTGTGATAATTACTGTCTCAGTTTCCTTTCTATGGATAAATAATTTGTGAACCTTAGAACATTCGAATGAAACATCTTTCTAACCAGTTATACGTTGAAAAAATAAGGAAAATTAGTATCAATACGTTTGTTTACAACCATATAATGACTCCGCAATTGGGTCACATGAAGCAACTTGGTTATAAAATAAAGGAAAAGGATTCTTAAGTAAAGAATAGAAAGTGAAGTTTTAATGATTATTACTAACAGAAAAATAAAATTTCCTCTTCCGCAATGCTTCGAAAGGATGTGAGCAGTTTTTTTTCACCTCTCGTAATTTTCCTCAACACAAAAGGTGGTTTGTTTCTAGAGCTAATACTTCCGTTAAAAGAAATTTTTCCAGAATCAACTCAACTTGTGAGGAATGAAATAGAGCCTCAATGTTTTTAGAAAAGGCAGGTCAGATTGCAATAGATTCGGCTTTCCTTTTAAGAAATTTTTTTTGCATGTTCATTTCTGAAAAAGAGTTTTATCTATCAAGGAACTACTTATTATTCATAGAGACACTATGTCTATGTTCTAAAATCTTATTCCAATTAAAGTTTAGATATTTTTCGTCAAAGTCTAGAAATGGAATATTAAATTTCAAGAACTGTTTGTTATTAGTTAATGCAAATGGAAGACATACTGTTTCTTACATTTCGATGTTATTGATAATGGAGCTTAATGTTCATTTATTTAATATACTGCAAACTTGCATGTAAATCTTGATATGATCCTTGTCTAAAATAAATGTATATTTATTATGGCCTTTTTTAGGTTTTTTTTTTTTTATTGTCTGAAAAACTCAATAAGTTTTTCTTAAACTAGAAATTTGCTTAAATATTATTGAAACAAAAAAACAGTTGACTCTAAACAGATTTGTAGTACAAAAAATAGATCTCATATTTAATTTAAGTGTCATGACTAACTTACTAAATGTTATAATTAAGCCCCAAAAACGAAATCAAGCTATAATTTAAATGTTTTATATAAAATTAGAAATTATAATTTTCTGTTATAAATTTCTTACGTAAGATTTATTATTCATAATTTTACATATGACTAATTTACGTCACACTCTGACGTCATACAACGGTTATTGATGTCAGACTTTGTAACTTTGAGTCTTGATCAAGTGACGTCACCTGAGTTGGCACCCAACTCTCCAAATTTCCACCCCAACGTGAGGGTTTTGAGCCTCAACAAATGTAACATGCAATAACCCTTGTACACAGCGGTAAAAAGACTGGAACCCATAACTCGACTACTCCGACTACGTGTTCGCTACGATGACTACTTGGCTACTCCGGCCACTTTTTTTTATTCTTCGTGAGTTATAACATTAGAAATGTTAACAAATTTTTTCTCTTAATTTCAAAAGATGAAGAATTCTAATATAAATTTTTTTATTTGCATAAAAATTATTATTTTCTTATATATAAGTATTTAACTATATAGGTATATACAGTGGTAATCGTTTAACATGAAACTGGGGGGGGATGAAATTTTTTTTCGTGTCAAAGAATATTGCAAAAAAAATTATACATTCAACAAAATTAAGTTTATTAAGAGTACATTTATTTACATAGATTCGTATATATAGACAAATTTAATATAAATCAGTGAAACAAAACCATTTACAATGAAATTGAACACAAAGTTTTCAAAGTTTTTAAAAACAAAGAGTTTTAAGAGAGTTTGAGTTTTTGGAAAATAATTGTTATTTTTCTTTGTATTGTCATTTTTAGTATTAAACTGTCATCAAATTGTTCGATATCGAACATTTTGTTATTCATTTCAACATTGGAATGTGCGTCTAAATAACTGAGCATACTTTCATGATGTTCCTCATTTTGGATGACGCGGAATCAGGATTCACATTATTCATCTTGTTTTCGTCGTCAGAATCTGCATCAATGATATTTTTTGAGCTCTGAACAAACTCCAATATATGTCTTTGTGTACTATAATTGAGGCTGTACACACATTATCATCATCTACTACAACGAATTTTTCTGATGATGAACCTGCGTGGCTGGTGTTTTCCGTATTTTGTTCATTCCCAGAAGGAAAAATTTTTCGCAAAGATTTTCGTTTCTGTAAAGGAAAAAAAAATGACAAACATAATGTTTTTCGGGATCATATTATTTAGTAACAATATTTCGCTTGCGTTTTTTGCGTAATGTATTTTACTGTATATGTATATTTGTGTGTGTGTATTAAAAATACAATAGATGAGAGATATCAAGATAAATATGGGGATATAAGGACTTAAATATGGATAAATTATAATTTGGATATAAAAGAGCTGCAATATTTATAAGCCGACCAAGAACTGCTTTGCAGGGGTTAGAAGAAAGGGAAGATTAGCCAACCTTTCCTCTTCTGTTTTGGTATTTCCTAGCGAATATTCTAAGGAATATAATGGACAGATGTTCTGAATCTATTATTAATAAAGATGTTATATACCAATAAAAAAGTATAAAAGTATTCGAAAATGCTTAAATCACATTACTCGAAAAGAGCATTTAACAAGTTATTGCCAGATCCAATGGTCTAAATACAGTTTCGAAATTTGGACTAGAAATGCTTATTAGTAGCAGAACTGTTAATTATAAAAAAGTACTAAAATAATGATAAACTGATAATAAAAAATGTATATCAATAATACTAAGAGTATTATTATAATTTTCATACAAAAAATACAATAAGCAAATAATAAATTTTTTAAAATATTATTTTTATGAGCTGTAGTATCGCCATCTATGATTTGATACGAAAAGTTTTAAAATTATATATATATCAACATATCATAACTTTTTTATATAATTAAAAAATGGACTAACTTTTTCTTGTAAATTGAATGATAATATAAATTTGTCAAAAATTGATCTATATTTAACGAATAGTATTTTGCATGAATGTTTAGCTAGACATTAATAGATGGCTTTTTTGATGGTTTTAATGTTCAAATTTAAAACCCCTAAAATTTTAGCGGCAAAATAATTTTTTTTAAAAAAAAAGAATTTGTCTATATAAGAGAAGTTTTTCAAATGTTTTAATCGAAAAATTAAATGTGAGTTAAAGATTTAGGAAATATCTGATTTTGCATGCATATGAATAGAAGTTTTATTTTTTTTATGACTTTGGTAACATTAAAATTTCAACATCACAATTCAATGGATACAAGCTATTGAATATCTTTCCAGGGTAAAACAAACATATGAAATGTAGATTTAAAACTGAAATTGAAAATATAATTATATGGACTGCTTATTCATTCTTTCAATTTGTTTTTAGGAAACTTATTCAATATATTCAATAGACATTTTCAATTTCGACATTTAATATTTTTAAAATTAAAATTTCTTTATTCAATTTCAGACATATATATTCAATAACTTGTACAACTTTTTTGATTTACTAAATTCATACATATACGAAAGCTTTAATTTTAATGAATAGTTTCCGAGGTCACGAACACAACCTTGTCTTTTCCTTATAAAACGAGCCCAAAGTCTTGGAAAATGTCTCCATCTATTGCTCACAGCCTGACACTGAAGGTAAACAAGTATTTCAACGATGTCTCGTGTCTGTTTGTTCAGTTTTTATTGTTTTTGGAAAAACATTTATTTTAATTACATCTTCATTCAAGTGAACTGTTCAAAATTCGAACCACGTTCTTTTGCAGAGTACTTAAAGCGAGTATGGCACGTAGAATGAATTGCAGTGTTTTGTTAACGAGGAAGCACCTCATGGTTACTGATTTTGTGATCTGTTATTCATTCTTTTAATTGGATACCTTATCGGACTTGTGCTGTATGATTGTCACAATAAGGTTAGAACAAAAGAAATGTAAATTAGTAATTATCAACATACTATCATATCTAATCATAAGCAGCTGTGGTTTCACTGGATAGAATTTGCCTTGTGATAAGAACTGAGTGAAATGAAGAAGTAATTTTCAACAGTGCACAAAGCCTTTGTTGAAGAAAAATTAACTTTCTGCGATATCGTGTTTCATTGAAAATAATGAATTATATCTTAAGAGCTATCCGACTACGTTCGGAACCATGATTTTAAAAAAGCACATAAATGTATAATTTTCGTGATATTTAGTGTCACTTAGATTAGAATACATGTATAAGATTATTTTAAAGATATTATGACAAAAAAAAATTTATTTAAATAAAATATTTTGGGAAAAAAATTAAACTTAGGGTCTTTTTCCTGTTTTTTTTGAAAAAAATCCCCTTGTTGTTAATATTTTTCCCTTATGTCAAACCTCTGTACAGGGGCTCAACTATGATTTTTAAAAAAATTAAATTTTTTTTCAGAGTTGCAACCATTTGAAAAAATTATCGGCTATTTTCTTAAAATTTCTCCTTTTTTTTTCGTAAAAACGGGAAAACCCCCGAACTTCAAGTTATGCATTTCAAAATTCTAGATGAACCTCTGTACAGAGGTCTGAACTAAAAGACAGGCAAAATAAAAATCAATAGAACAATTTTACAAAAGGGAACTTTTGGGAAAAAAAGTTTTATTCGATTTTTTAAATTTTATTTAAAAATTTTTTTTTTATTCCTTTAAAAAATAATACATGTATTCAATTGTGACATTTAAAAATCATAAATATCCCTTTAAAAACTTTTAAAATCCCGGGTTTCCGAACGAATCTATATTATAGTTTTTTTTTAGTGGTAACAAAAATTTTTTTAAATTTTCGGTTTTTTTTTTTATGAAAATATATATATCATTATATTGAAAATACAAGTATATTTTAGCATTAGTAATTATTTCAAAAAATTTCTGATTTTTATGAAATAATTTTTGAAGTATTATGAAATAGACATTGAAATTGCTAAAGTAAAATCTATCAATTCGGATTTGCATATGAATCCAACCAAACAACACGAGGCTTAGTTCAACAGAATAATTCAGGAATTTATAATAATTTAATGAAGAATAATTACATTAATCTTAACTAATCTCACATTAACCTTAACTAATATTAGTAAAGAATAATTACATCATCTTAAATTACATTAATATCTATACTTGTGTGGGTAAAAAGAGAAAATTTAATTTACTGATTGAATTTAAGATAATGATATGATAAAAATGGTTTGACTACTTTCATTGTAAATAGTTTAAAGTTTGTTGAAAAAGTTCACATTAAAATAAAAAAAAAACTGTTCCGGTTATTTAACAAGATATTATGTTATAAATATGTATTGTTGTATTGCATCGTCATTATTATCCGGAATAATATGTTTTTATTGGTATTGTATAATAAAAATCAATATTCTTCAAACTCACATTTAGTACCTTCAATGTTATTAAATCCAAAAATTTTTTTGACTTTTACCATGTATTTTTTAATTTCACAATACACGAATTTTTTAAATACAAATGGGGAGTTATTTTTATTGTTTTTAAGACTCTCTGATTAAAAAAATACAATGAAAGGTTCAAAGAAGAAAAAAAGATGTCTTTTTAAATGTTACATGAAAGCATTAATTTTCAGCACCTGATTTAAAAAAAAAATCTAAATACTGAAGGATTAACGTTTATATATAAGTCGATATTCTTTGTTACTTCCGAAATTATTTGTTGTTCAATAATATTTTTTCCCTAAGCAATAATGTTAGAGTTCAAAAATTTCTTCAGAACTTTTTTCTTTATCCTGATTTATTTAAATTTCCTTTTATGCTTCACATATTATTTACTTAATAATTTAATAATGATACATTTCAAAAATTAAATTTGTTTTTAATTAGTTTCTTTTCTTTCCAGATGAGTTTTAAGAGAGCAGAAGTTTGCACTCAACGGTCACACACTCCGAACCCCCACGAAGGAAATCCGCAGTTTCAAAGGATTCAGAGCAACCGGATGATGTTAGATCTCAGACAGCAGGTTCAATGGCAAAATAAAATAATTCGAGAGCTAAAAATAGAACGAGATAGGCTCACTAAAGAACTAGCCTCTCGTTTATTTTTTGTGGAAGCTCAGCTTCGCAGAGAGCAGAAACACATTGAATCTCTACTTAACGAAAAAGACCAATACATCCACTTTCAAGACCTACAGATTGAGTCCTTGAAATCTCTACTTTCACAAGTAGACATGGATTTCCGCCACAACCAGGACTGCTCCCACAGAGCTCGTTCCGCATCAACGAATGCTTCCGGAAGACGTTCAAAAGTGCAAGCCCCACCACTATCCAAAAGGTATTCTGTCGCAATTGATGAATACATGAAAGACAACGGCATCGTTTCCAGAGCTTTGCCTGTAGTCGTCCAGATGGACCCGGAAAAGAAGGATTGCTGTACTCAGAAGCACCATTCTAGATGTTCTAGAGCTTTAAGCTTGCCAGAGTTAAATGTGAACAAGCCAGCAGAGTATATCGGCCCTGACCAATGTTATGCTCCCTATAACAGATTTGTCACTGATCATGCCTTGTCTCAAGAGGTCATTGATGAGCTAGCAGCTCGTCGATGGACATCCGACTGCGATTCGGAACATTCAGATTCTCTTGATTCTGGAATATCCAGCCCAAGTATTACGTCCAGAAGCTTGCACATGGACGACATTCCACATCCAGTATTGCCTGAAGATCGTAGAAACAAAGAAGAGAGTGTTTCCTCTCGGAGAAGCTCTACGATAAGCAACTTTTTAAATCGAAAATTTTCGTTTTCGTCAACTCAATTAGAGAAAATAAAAGATCGTGCCGATATCACGGATAATGGATTGAGCACCGGTAGTAGACGACACAACTCTTTTTCTGAAGTCAAGACCAAAGACTTTAATGAAACGGAGTCTATGCGAAAGGCTGTTGAAGAGCAAAAGCCTCGAAAATTTATCAGTTCAGCGAACCGAAATTTTGGCACCAATCACCGATCAGTTACAAAACCTCGTGATATTAAGTTCAGAAAGCTGTTTAAGTTTCGACGTCGTGCTGAACCTGCTGATCAAGATAATATTCATTGTGAAGATTACATGACAGTTTAAACAACCTTGTGAGAAGAAAAAAAATATTTTATTTGACGTTAAATGTGTGTGCGATAGATTTTATGTGATTTGAACTTACATTCACTTTTCTCTGAAGAAAATATGAAGATAATCTTCTTAGAGCTAAACGAATTATGCTAGAAAACAACTTTAGATTACTTTCTTATTATCTCTTGTTCATGAAGAGATAAAAAGAAAAGAGAAATAAAATTTATATTTATTAGAACTTTCAACAGTTCAACAGCTTCAAAGATTAAAACAGTTAAATGAAGAGATTATGTACATTACGTTCAACGTTTTGTTTAAGTATTTAACTTAATAATTGTTCAAAGTCAGCGAATAATCAGATTTAAGTTTATGTAAACAAGTTATTTTTTTCAAAAAATCTTTTTATACGTTAGTGATAATTATCTATGAAAGGTTACGTGGATTAAATTTATGTCCTTTATGTATTATTTTTGATGTTCGAATCCGCTGGCGGAACTAGTTTCATTTGTCTACTGAATTTCAACTTTTGAAGATGATTGTTGTTGTACACCTTGAACTGTATGTTTCATAAAAAGTAAATGAAAATCTTTTTAATAAAAGAAAAAAACAATCGTAGTCTCGTTTTTGATGAAATTTATGTCTTCTAATTCAAAGGATTCCAAATTGTATGCATTATTGTCCATTGTTTAAGCAACTGCAATCGTAAGAAAGGTAGTGAAAGGAATATTGTTACAGAATAATACACAGCGTTTTTAGTTAAAAGGCTTTTAAAATTTCAACTCTAAAAGTTTTCAGTTGAAATTTGTATTTTAATTGAATAATCTAGAATTTTTTTTACAACACTACAAATTGAAAAAAAAAAAAAAAAAAGAAGAAGCAAATTTTTTCATTCTGTCGAAATCATAAAAGTTATGTGAATCTTTGGTAAAATATAAATTCATTATCATTGTTGAATTTCTTCCTTAGTACAAAAATATTAGATTTTTAAAAGAGAAAAGAAACAAATTTGGGAATAATTTTTCACTTTTAGAGTAATTTAAAAAGACAAGTTTATTAGATATTAGTAAAATTTCCGTAAATGAAGTCCTGTAAATATTTTCATAAAAATATAATTCAGTTTACCTTATCAAAATAAAGAAAGAATGTAAAAAAAGTACTGTCTCCTTCAAGAGAATATGTTTATAAAAACATTAAAAACAGATTTAAATAGCTTAAATTTTTGAATGAAATAACGTTTTATTTAAAAATGATCCAAATGCAAAGATTAGGAAAAAATATTGAATGCCTTTTTATCTTAATGAGAGCACAAAATAGCTTTGAAATAGATAATTAATTTTTTTTACAGCCAAATGCAACAACTTTTTTTTAAAAAAATCACGTAAAACAAAGCATTTGACCATTTCTATTTCTGAAAAGAATTTCAAACTACACAAAGCTTTTTTAATAGCCTTTTTAATACAATGGTACTTATAATAATTAATAATAATTAATTCTGAATTAATTTTCAAACTATTTAATACTATAATTTTTAAATGATCATTTTTATTTTATTTTTTTCAAAGCAAAGTGATTTGAAATTGGGATAATGCAGTTTTATTTTACATTTTTGAAATAATATATCTCTATATAAATACCATTTTTCAGTCCTGAACTGTATTGTTCATTATAATTTAAGTTACATTAATTATTAGTTTTCTACAAGAAATTTAGAATTTATTACTCAGAAATGTTGAATCAACATTACTTAAAACAAAATATTGCTAAAAATTAAGTCACATCCACACTTTTTGATAGATCTTAAATGCCGTAATGAAGGAAAAATTGTTATTTCATTAAATGGTTTTTATTATTATATATCTCTGAATTTTATTTCAAATACATTTAACTTTTTAAATTAATACATAATGTGATCATTGGCATCGGAATATATTTAAGTTCCTTTTCATATATTTTCAGGAAAAATATGTAAAAAAATTATATGGGGCCTGTTTAAGGCACTTATACTGATGAGTATATCGTATAAGGTGAAACAGCCAGTTTTCAAATTGCATTTCGAAAATTATTTTAACAGGAATTTTATCCTACAGTGGGATGGAAACTCTTTTAAAATTGGAAAGTCATTTCTAATGAAACATATTGGTATCAGGATGAGACAGGATTATTTTATTTTTAACTTAATAAGATTCCACACACATTCAAGGTACTTCAGTTAAATATTTTTAGAAAACTAATTATTTTAGAACTAACTATTATTTACAGATCTTATTACTGCACATTTTACATCCAAAATATATTTTTTTCAGTTATAGTAAGTTTCATACGGCAAAAGAGAAAATAAAAGGCGACTTTAATTCTGTGAATTCTATATAATAATAGCGTTTAAATTGGTCTCGGGAGAATTAAGTTTCATATATAAATAATGAATAAAATATAAAGGAAAAGAAGAGGAATATACTAGGTTTGTTTTCTGTCCGCTGCTAAGAATAGATCATTGAAGAGATGACAAGTCATTATTTGAAAGGATGTAACTTTTGATATTTTTAAAGAGGATCTCTCAAAGTAACTTAATACTGTTAGTACCCAGAATTTCAAGAACTTATTTGCCCTTTTCTTTTTGAGAATGTCAGAATAGATACTTTTAACTTATTTAAGTTTTGATTGAAGCTTAAAATTAGGAAATATTTTTTTTTTTACGTTGATACAAATTACATAGAAATGAAATCTTCATTATCGAAATAAAAGAAATTCTTCCTCAAAATTCATGCTGTAGATCACACTTGAAGGATTATGCAGTGGTGTGTGAATTTATGGTTTTCTATTCCTCAATACGAAATGTAGAGGTTTAATGTAAACATCGTAGCAAATTTATTACTATGATAACATGTTGGAATTTTAAATCGATTAAAAGTTAATTTCTTTTAAAAATATAACCACAGAAAATGTAAATTAATGGATAATATTTTTCATGCAATTTCGACGTATTTAAATTTCTGTTGTTAAAAATAATTTTTCAGATGTTAAGGATGTTAAAAAATGTTGTTTTTGAATTAGATTAATGCAGGTTTCCTTTTTATAAAAATTTGAAATCCAGTTCCTGCTTATGAGATGTTCTGCATAAGACTACGAAACGATGATTTGTTATTGAATTTCAAGTCTAATTACTCTTTCATTAACTACTAGTTTAGAACAATTTTTTTTGAAATAATCTTATTTTAAGAGGTCATAAATATTTTGAATGTTTGCAGTTTTCAACAAACAATCGCAATAAAGTAGAATACACAACGAAAAATTCAATGAAACTTTTTGTGTATAACTAATTGGGAAAACCAATTTAAATGACAATATTTTTATAAAGTCTTTCTTTTGACCTACATATCTTTTATTGTGATTTGTTTTATTGTGTGTGTGCATGATTTAACAGTAAATAACTCATATTCGAAACAAATTAAACTCGAAGGATTAAGTTGAGAGCAACTAAAGTTTTGGTAAAATATTCATTTTATATTTCGTATATCTATCTCTACAATGACTTAGTAATTAAAAATAATGCTGAAATTTTTTTCAAGAAATTTTAAATAATAATATAATACCAAGTTCTGTGTAAGAGAAACTTACATTTGTTTAGCAACTGTTTAATTTTTATTTTGTGTTAACGTCGGACTAGAAAAATATAATGAGCTATTGATGATCGATGATGAACAAAACACGTAAAGTTGCGGTTCAATTGCCAGATATCACCTCAATGCCAAATATTATAAGATAAGAGGACCAAAAAAAAGTTACTTGGTAAAACAATTTAAACTTAATATTTGACAGTAATTAACAATTTAAATTTATCATAATTTTTAAATAAAATCTAATAAATTCCTTGTAAGAGAACTTACATTTTTGATAAAGGTTAAATTTTTATTTTTAGTGGCTAGAAAAATATATTGACTATGATTTTCGATGTTGAAAAAGAAAATTATTTAAATTTTAGATCAAATGCCAATTATTATAATTTAAGCGGCCCAAAAAAGCTTACTTGATGATAAGCTGAAAACTATGAATAGTTACAGTAACAATAGTTTAATACAAATCACACTAAGATTCTAAATTCTAAAAACCTTGTAATATCGTTTTATCTTATCTTGCGAATAAAAGGATGACCAGTAAGTTTCGCCCTGATTATAAATTTATGTGCTGAAATTTTGCCGGACCTCGTAATTTTAACATGTTGTAAGTATTTAAATTTGATCTAAGCACCATTTCCCTTTAATACCACAACCGTCCGGGAGGATAGCTCAGAAGATGTCTTAGCGGTATTCTAATTCTCGCCAAGTGTTCAGTTCAATAGTTTTGCTCCACTCACACTCACACTAGGATCTACATATTTCTGTAAACATTTCATACCATCGCTTTATTGATTTTGCACCAGGAGATTTGTTTCCATAAGAACGTTTAAACCTGCACTGAACATTAATGGGAGATTTCTTTGTGAAACCAAAGAACGTATTGGGCTTTCTCTTGAATCGATGCCATTTCGGCAAAAAATGATGTCTTTCTTACAAATGCTTCCCTGAGTCACTCTTGAAGAAGCAAGTGGCAGGGGTAGCCTAGTGTTCAAGGTAACGAACTCGTCGTGGGGTGCATTGGGTTCAAGCCTTGTATCGCTGAAGATCTGCCTTATCGGGGGCAATGCACGTGTGGCATGGAAGTTGGGAGAGGGGGTGCCAGCTCAGGTGTCAGTCTAATCACTTGACCATGGTTCAAAATTAGAAGATTCGTCATTAAAAGCCCTTGAGTAGATGAATAGTGCCACTTTAATATTCACTCACTCACTTGAAGGAACATTCGCGCAATATACTGCACATTAAAACGACTAAACTGACCTATCGAATGGTACAAAAGTTGCTTATTATATTAAATGGTTATTTTGTAATGAATTTTTAATAATCAGGGTTAGACTTTGGATTCTCATCCTATAATCAGACAATATATTTTAACATATTCTATTTTTACTTCACTCATTACTATTGCTCTGTGTTAAAGCTTCTACTTTAAGTTTACTTAACTTTCGCATATAGCGCGGGAACAAATTTGGATTGACAAAAATTTGCGAAGTATCTTATTTTTATTTAACAAAAAGATCATGAAAAAAGCTCTTTTTATATAAGGTTGGTTTACTCTTAACACTGCGGTTATATATAAGTGCTTAAGTTGGGTTATTGAACTTGAAACTTTCGTTATGAATTTAAATATTTTACACACACACATAAAAACACCAATAAACTTGTATAATTTGGTGATTTATTTTACTTGTTAATTTATTTGTTTAATGCAAGTTCTTGACCTCCTATCTCAACCTTACTCAATGGTCTGCTGAACTTTGTCAATAAGTTTGGCAATTTTGAAACTTAGATGACAAGATTGATCACACATCTCGTATCTGCATTACACTACATTAATACCTTAGAGAGATATATTTAATGAGCGTCAGCCTTTTATTTTGACTAAAGTTTCGAAACCTAAGGATCTTAGCTATTAGCTATAAGCTTGTTATTCTTCCAAACAAACAACTAAGCACCCTTTTCCTTTTTTTGTTAACCAAGTATTATTATTAGCCGCTAATCACACAGTTAAATCTTTTCTAAATATATAATAAGTACCTACATTGTTATATATACTTATTAATAGGTGTTACTTAGATGTCAAAGTTTATGTTATCTGAGAGAATATAGCTTCCTCACACTTTATTAATATTCTATCGGCCTTTTGGTTTTTAAAGCTTGTTTAGATTGCAAGAGATTGAAATTAATATGCATGGAAGTAAGTTTAGGAAACAACATTCATGTAAAAAATATGATTAAATTGTTTTGAATGTTATCTTAATAGGTTGTGTGTGTGTGGAAATAGGTAGGAAATTAGGTGGCATATTCTAATTAACGTGGCCTTATTAAGTTACAAATTTTCTAAATAGAGGCTTACAGCTTTACAGGTGTCCCATTCTGTGGCTTAACATACAAACCGCATCACGGGGAGGGGCAAATGTTCTCTGTTACGCCACTGGTTCCATCTCAAAAGGTTTATGTTATTCTATTGAAAAGTTTGGCTTAAAGCTTAACTTTTCCGTAGATTAGCATAAACCGAGTGGCGTAACGGAGAATATTAGGGCCTCCTGCAAAGTCAGGTTTTTGACCTCAAGTTGTACTTGGCGTCAGTCAGGCTTCGGGGCCCCTAGTATATAACATTTTTATAACTAGGGGTAACTTCAGGGGAGCCCTAGTATACCCCTCGATGTGGGGGGTTCCGGGGGTGTACGTTAAGCCATTGCCTAAGCCTTTTTCGCGAATATATTTTAAAAAAAGGTATCAAGAAAAAATATTTCATTATAAAGTCTCAGCACTTTCATATCATCATCATATCTATCTACATAAAAATGGATGTTTTTTTTTTTTGAAATCGCTTCACTCCAACACCGTTCAACCGATCACTATGAAAATTGGCATGCATAAGTTTTTTTTGCGGAGAAGGTTTTTGTGTTATGCAGCTCCCTACCAGGTGGCATTACTATTTGTCAACTTCTGCGCCGTTCAATCAATTGCCAAGTTGCCAACAGGGTCTCCAAAAATGATACCAATTTGGCTCTATCGCCAACATTCGCTATGTTTCCATTGAATCGCCCTTATAATTAAGGAATACTTGAGAATATTACAATTTTAACATAAAATAAATACAACAGAAAGTAATATTAACGTATTGCACATCCCCAGATATAAATTATTTTAACTATTTTAAGCTTTCACTACACAAAATTTCTATCAATGTGTTACTTTTGTTGAGCAGAGATCAGTTTAGGAAGGTGTTTTCAAAACTCAACGCTCAAGAGAGTTACGGGACGTCACAAAGAAAAAAATCATTTTTATCAGCTATTAGATCTACAGACTTAAAATTTCTCAAATATGTTTTTTTTTTGTTCAGCTGAGATACTCAAAAAGCTTTTTTTGTTTTGTTTAATTTGAAATTCACTTAAAATTAACTCATTACATACTTCTTTATTCTTCAATCTGTATTGTTTAATTTTTAATTCACCCGGGCGAAGAACGGGTATACCAGCTAGTAACTTATACATTTATTTCTTGCACGTTTATTTCATTTAAAAACTAATTTGAAATCTCAATTTTGTAACATTGTTTACGTTGTGTACGTAAAATTAAATTTTTTCCATAAAATAACTAACTGAACGCGAATTAAAATCTGTTTACGCTTCAAAGATGACCTACGCCATTTTATTTAAAGTAGCGTGGGAAGTATGTAGTTCTACGCTAGGAACATCTGACCTTCATTTCATTGGACCGAATACAAAGGATATTTTGAGGTTCAAGTTTTTTATTTATTTTTTTACAGAAGCCTGTTGCTGGGCTTTTATGTAATGGTTTATTATTTTTTAGAAAGAATATATGAAGAACGTTTATTTTCATTTTGTTCTCAAATTTATTAAAAAATAAATGAATAGTTATGATTTGTATGAAATGGAGCATGTAGGAAATATAAACATTTTTAAGAGCGTTTTATTCAACAACTATATTTCAATGTCAAGAAAACAAATCAAATTAGGTAATGAAAAAAAAAATCGTATAAACCTTTTGCTATTTCTAAGAGAATCCTCATGCATAATGTTTGTGTATAGTTTTGTTAGTATAAGTGTTTTGATTTCCTCGTATTTCAAGAAATTTTTAAGATATATTTCTTATATCTAGAATATCTATCGAAAATCTTTACTTAGGAATCTAAAGAACTATGGAAAAATTAGTACACCTAACATTAAAAAAAATCCTGTACAGAATTGCAAAAGAATCAACACATGAAGAATAAATAAAAAAATTAATTATTCTGTTAATTGAAATGTTTTTGAAGTGCATCATAAATGAAAGTATGAAGATGGGCTACACACACATATTTTTTTTTTATTAATTTTAAAAATAAGCGATTATATCTCAATCTCTCTCTCTTTATATCCATATATAGGAGAAAAGCGACACATACTCGCTCCTTTGGGACTATTAAACCTACAAAAATAGACCTACAGAAATTAAGCAGGAATATTTCTTTTGTTGAATCGAAATCCATTATGAAAGGTTTTTGCGGAAATCGACACCAAATTAGTTGCATGGGTGTTATAGACAAAGTATCCTATTTTAAAACTATTAAATCTGCAGACTTGAGATTTGACAGGCATGATTCTTTCGTAGAGTAGAGATTTGTAAAGAACGGGTTCAGCTAAAACCTGTACCCAAAGAAGGGGAAGGAGGCGGGTCTAGCACATGAATTTTCGAAAATGTATCATTTTCACTTTTTTATATGTTTCAAAAGTTAAAATATTTCTGTTTAAAATGATACGTGATATGAAAAAATACGATAATTAGAAGTATTTTTTAATTTATTTTTTAAATGAATCTACTCCTTGACGCGCATCGAATGAGCTCTGCTACGAGCACCTGTGTTTCTCCTTGCATAAAAATTTTTTGGCACAATCCAAAATGATGTTCAAGTGGAAAAATTAGAGTGTATTGGGTTCCAAAAGTGTATGGGTAAAACACGTCTTTTTTGGGTCTTAAAAGGGGAAAAAAAGGTAAAAGTTAATGATAGATAAAGCCTAAAGGTCTCGCTTTAAAAACATTTTAATATAAAAATTCTAAGAATATTATAGTATGGCTATTAGAAATAATATATCAATTTATTTTATCTTCTTTCCCTTTGGGGAGAGCCCTCAACATGGACTGTGTCCTGTGGGTATAAAGGTGCAAGTTTCAAAAGGCAAAAGTTGAATGTAACGAAAGGTACTTGCTCAAACATGAGAATAGTAGGCATCATTTTGGCACGCTATTTTTGTGCCCAAAATTATTTAAATTTACTTTAAAATTCTTTGTTCCCGGGAAAACCCCCCTTAACCTTTTTTCGGTTTAACGCTCTTTTTTTTTTTTTTTGTGGGGGTTTTCGAAATTCACCCGTTAGGCTTCCCCGGGATCCAGGGAAAAAATTTATCTGTGTTTCATCTTTCCTGTGGTATACAGCGTACTTTTATCATTTCAAACATTTGTTGACGTTAGTAAAATTTAGGTTACAATTTCTATAGTGACAAAAAAATTTGTATTTTGTTTTATATTGGGTGATGGTAAAAACAACGCGCGAAAATAAAGCTACAAGAAAAAGCATTTCAATACAAACTAAAATGCAAGGGATTGGAAGATTAGATACGGTGAGCATTGATCTCACACTGGTGCTGCATTGAATTTGAAAAATTCAACAATAAGGACCATTCTTAAGAATAAAGAAAAATATCCCAGGGAACGTTACTACTACAAACCGCAACTAAATTACCCGTTCTAGAAATATTAAATATATGAAATGGGGGAGACTTTTTTATGGATGGACAACGAAATTGAACGCAACGCCTTTTAAATCAATCTACCTTCTTAAAAAAAAGAAAATTGGAAATACAGAAGAGACTGAATGATCTGAAATGTAAACATACTGACTTAGAATTTTTTTTTTTTTTATATGTATTTTCGTTTTTATGTTTCTATATTTGTAAGAAATATATATTTTTTTTTATTTTATAAAAACATACATAATAAATTTAATGGAAAAATCTGCCCAAATTTTTCCCCCCATCTTCTCCTAACCCCATTATTTACATGATGAGATAACCTCGTTTAACGCTTTTTTTCATTTCGCTCTATTTTGATGGAACTTAAAACCCCGCGCAAGGGTCTTAATATATTCGTACAGTCTCAGCAATCGTATGAATACTTAACCAACTGTCAGATAGAACTTAATTACTTTTTTTCGATACTGCTCGGTTATTTTGAAAATACTCAAAACACTCAAAAACACATGCACGCGCTAAGCCTTCATTGCCATAAACTTTTTTCAATAAATTATCAGTTGTGGTTTTTTTCAAGTTTCATATGAAATTTCACAACAGTTCTTTGCTCTGTTGTTGCGTTTATCACTCTCCAGCGTGGCAAAAAATAAATCTAATGCGAATGAAGAGTGCGGTTATTCGGATTTGTTTACAGAAACGAGAGGCATATATTATCTATATTATATTATACATTATCAAAAATACACACAAATGTATGTGAACTGTTATAATTATTCAGAAAATGCTAAAAATAAAAGTAGAAAAGAAAAATGCTATTGAACGTCATGTAGAAGAATTAGTCTTTTTTTGTAATAATATAATTTTAGTTTGACCTTAAAAGTTTCATAGTAGCAAAACCTAGTTTGTTTAAAGGAGAAACTTTTAATGAAGCATCTATTCAAAGTGCTTGTAATTTACGGTCTACTTACCATCAAGAGCCCTTCAGATGAATTTTGCAAAAATGAATCGTTTCATTTACGTTAATATTTTTTACAAAAAATAGTCTCTTTCATGAATTTTAACTAAATCTTTAAGAGTCTCATAGATTCTATTATCTATATGCAAATATCTCCTTATGTCTCCCTCTATGATGTTCTATTAACATTTTTTATACCACTAGAATATAATGATCTTTTTATTTTCTGTATAATAATTAAAAATTAAAGAATTCTGAATGAAACTGTATTTTATTTTTTATTAAAAACTATTTTTTTCCCAAACTTATTGCTATTTATTTGAATAACAGAAAATTTTGTAAGAAAAGGAGAAAATTATATTCTTTTTTCATGTACATCCTACTCGATATTTTGCTCTTGCAATTAAAAGAATGTATAAGGTAGATGATACAATGTATAAAGCAGAAGTACGAGTTCAAAACTGTGTAGATAATGTGTGCATTGGTGTTTAAAATTAAGGTATCCGACTACGTTCGTAACCGTGATTTTAAAAAGGTGCATACATGGATAATTTTCATGATATTTAGTGTCACTTGGATTAGAATACATGTATAAAATTGTTTTAAGGACTTTTTTGCAAAAAAATTTTTTAAATTTTTAATTTTTGGGAAAAAATTAACTTAGAATAACCTTTTTAAAAAATGTTCTTCTTTTGTAAAAAATGCTTCTATATAATAACATTTTGCTATATGTAAGTCAGACCTCTGTAAGGCTCAACTAGATTTTTAAAAAATTTCCCAATTATTTTGGTTACAGCCAACTAAAATAATTATCGGCTTTTTTTTCTTAAAATTTCTCCCTCTGTTGTTAAAACATGATAAACCCACTTCTAAGTGATATATTTAAAAAATTCTAGTTACCCTTTGTACAGAGGTCCGAGCTTTTCAGGCAAAATATTATTAAATATAGAAGCTTTTTTTCACAAAAGGAAAATTTTTTTGAAAATGGGTCAATCTATGTTATTTTTTCAAAATTTTATTAAAAAATTTTTTTTATTGAATACTATTCTTAAAACAATTTTACATACGTTTTCAAATTGACACTTATCAAAATTTTTTCCATTTATACTTTTTTTCCTATTTTTCGAACGTATCGGATCCCTTAAAAAGACATTTTTTTTAGGTATTTCTTCGAATTTTCAGAGAAATATTTGACAAAATGATAAGTAGTTTTCGTCATATGTATGATGTAAATTATATTTTAAAGCAATATTTCCCAAGAAAATCGCAGTGACTTGAGGATTTCAATAAGCTGAAAAAAAGATTTTTCCGTCTACCCTATATGATAAAAAGTCAGAAAGGATTTGTTACTTTTACAATATTTAATAAAAATTTGGAATGTTTGTATGCATTCTCGTAAGAGTAGCTTCGATGTTCAAGAAATATAGACATGGAAATATAAAAATTTCTTTACAAAATTCCAGTTCTTTCAAAAAGTTTTTTTCTTTATAATATATTTCAAATTTGCAATACAATTTTATGAAGCTCTCATTAATATTAAAGACATACAAGGGAAGAATACAAGGGAATTTTTATTGAATGCTCAGTAAAAATTTAACCATTTACCAAAAATATATTTTTTTTGTTACTCGTTTTTGTAACTTATTTTTTACATTCATAATTTTTCACCCAACAGTATTGGACAAATTATGTAAAAATTTAGTTGAATACGGGGAATTTAAAAAGGCATAGTGAACCCTATTTTTTTGCTACTCGTTTGAGAAATGAAGAATTTATTACTAAGTTGCAGCTTTAATCACAAATCACTGGTTATAAATTGAATCACATAAAATTTCCTTGCTTACTAAATAAACATATCGTAAAATCCGGTATATAACGAGCACTTTTAACACAAAAAAATAAGATCGAACTCTTTCGGGTGCCGGGTATGAAAAACAGTAGTTTCAAAAATAAAACTAAATAATAAATAATAATAATAATAAAAAAGATGAGAATAAGAAAATTTGACTTCTACATTCATTGGAATACTGTTAATTTGAAAAAAATGACATACCTGATGAAATAAAAAAAAGGATCCTGATTTTAAAAGTATACCATTTTTTCAAAATCCTGGGATAACACCTGAACTATATGGCTTAAAAACATACCAGCATTGCACACGTACACTTCTTGTTATTTCGTAAAAAAGAAGGTGCGCGCGTTATACGGCGAATATACATAAAAATTAAAAAATGCATTTTGAAAGTATAGGTGCGCGATACGCCGGATTTTATGGTAAGTGTAGGCGTACACTTAAAAAAATTTTCAAAATTCACGTAAATTACGATGATCCAAAAAATATTTTAAAAAAAAACTGATGAATTTACAGTTTTTTACTCACAAGATAAAAATAGTAATATAACTATTATTAGTTTTATTAATTATATAACTAATGCTTAAGAAATACTGATATAATTTAAATACGCAAATGTACAAAACACGATAGATAAGTCGGTATATTGCACGGATATTTTCCTTTACACGCAGACATATTTTTTACTGTATAATATATGCATATTTTTAGTTTCTCTTAGAATACAACTCACATAATATATTAAAAAAAAGGTTTAATTTTAACATGTATCTTTCTTGCATCACATACACTTCAGTAAAATCAATTTAATACAGGTCTTTAAAAAAAAAGCTTCTTCGTGGTATATCCGCTTCCTTCTCAAGACTCGTATGTAGGACAACACGAGGTAATTTTTAATACTATCCAGCTACATCGCCACTGTATTGCTATGGCAATACAGTGATATAAATTGAAATAACTGGATAAAATAAACTATTTTATTAAACTATTTCTTTGATAATGAGTATGGTCAAAAGAATTTTACATTACATGACATTGAAAATACAATACCAAGGAGTGGCCAGTAAACTCCGCAAATTTCAGCGTTGGAGCTCCACACCGACTATATGCAAATGATATGGAATGAGCAACTCTTTGGCATAGGTTGAATAGGATATAAGGGAAGGGTAAGTGAGTGAGTGTTTTTATACGTTGCATTTGTAGAGTAACACGAGATCTATTGACGACAGACCTCGTAATTTTGAATCGTGGTCAAATGACGAGGACGACTACTGAAAACTCCACGATAACGAGAAGATTTCACACTTACGATGGATTTTAAAGTGCTACAGTCCCTCTATGTAGAGGGTCTTCAGTGGCATCAGGACTTGAATCCGCGACTTGACAACGTCGGATCTAAGGGAAAGGACCTGCAGAATAGGTAACAATCGTTACTTTTGTCAGAGAAATCCTTGGGGAATTTGTCTCAAAGGACAAGTGAAAAAAGGTCCGCTTTTTCCTCTTACGCACACTAGGCTCGTACTTAGGACACAAAGGATTTGAGGGCGCAAAAAATTGGAGGGTGAAAAAGAGAAAAAAAATCAAAATTACAGCCAATGTATCACACCACTTAGCGAGTCATGAAAGAAGCATTTCTTCTCTTAAGGTATGCGACTACGTTCGGAACCGTGATTTTGCAAAAGCGTATAATGGGATAATATTTATGATATTTAGAGTCACTTAGATTAGAAAATGTATATAAAATTGTTTTAAGAATAGTATTACAATAAAAAATTATTTAAGTACAATATTTTGACAAAAATGAACATAGAATGACCCATTTTCAAAATATTCTCCTTTTATGAAAAATGCTTCTATTATAATAATATTTTGCCTGTATATAGCTCAGAACTCTGTTCAGAGGTTCAACAAGAATTTTTGAAATATATAACTTAGAAGTGGGTTTATCCATGTTTTACGACAACAGAGGGGAGAAATTTTAAGAAAAAAACGCCGATAATTATTTCAGTTGGCTGTAACTCTGGAAATAATGTGAATTTTTCAAAAATCATAGTTGAGCCTCTGTACAGAGGTGTGACCTACATATAGGCAAAATGTTATTATAATAGAAGCATTTTTCACAAAAGAAGAACATTTTGAAAAAATTTTATTCTAAGCTAATTTTTTGCCGAAATATTAAATTTAAATAATTTTTTTTGTCAAAATATCATTAAAACAATTTTATACCTGCATTCTAACCTAAGTGACACTAAATATCATGAAAATTTATCCATTTATGCGCTTTTTTTAAAACCACGGTTCCGAACGTAGTCGGATACCTTAAGAGAGTAAAGACTAAAATGAGATCTGCTAAGAAAAATGAAAAGCTTAACAATTTGGTGTTGCTATGCACTAAAAATACCATGGAAATTGAAGTTATTAAGGAATTTGCAATGTTCAAAGCTGGGGAAAACTTATGTTGTGCAATGTTAGTGACTCAACAAAGCCTAAGAATGTCTAAAAATAAAAGATAGTAAAACGACGAAAAAGATAATAACTAACAAGTTAAAAACATTCCATACAATAATGTATCCTCTATATTGTAACTTCCAACGATTTCATTAATTTACTGTGTACTTATTTACAAAAGGATGGGTGGGTGATTCGTGAGATTAGGGATTGCAATATAGGACCAAAAGTTCAATACCGGTATTCGGTATTTCTTGGAACAATACCGGGATACCGGTTTTAATACCGGTAGCAGAAATTTTAGAAAAAGAAGGTAAACATTGGGTGTTTCCTTTGTTTTACTTACCAGTTTTATCAGAGAGCGTAAATATCACAAAAAATAATTTAATTTATAAATTATAACAATGTATAAAGAATCACAAAACAGTAAAGGAACGTCTTATTTATTTAAATCACAAAAAAATTTACTGTCATTATTCAACCTGTGGTACTATTACAAATTTTTGAAATGCGATCTTAAAAAGTATAATGTATCAGTTGAACTGTCATAAAGCCTGGAACGTGTGTAATTTTGTGCAAAAATTACCTAAAGTGAGATATGCAAATAAAATGTGAATAAAAAACTCACCAATAAAAAAATAAGAAATATTACGCATTTTCTTCACAAATACAACCTTGGTTTCTCAGATACGAATATCAGACTACGAAACCTGCGAGAGTGCAGTATCGCTCTGAGCTGTAATAGGATAGTTCCGACCGTGGTGATTCACATATTTTATAACTTCTCTTGATAATACGATACAGCTTTGTATTCACAGCCAAATTTAAATTTCCCCTTTTGGAACATTGTGAAAAAGGTGTTGACGGATGGGAAGGCAGATGAGCTTGGATATGTTATTCCTCTTTCAACGGAACTTGTTAGGAGTAGTTTTTAGCTCTTTTATAAAAATAATTTTTAAAATTTTTAAGTTCAGATTATAGAGTCTTTTTTGTAGCTAAATAAAAAATTGGGGTGGTTTTGGTTTTAAAACTGTAAACCGGGAAAAAAAAAGGGGGGAAACAAAAAAGGGGAATAGAAAAAAACTTTTCCCGGTGTGAAATCCGTGTTTAAGGAAAAGAAGAAGGTTAAACCCCCACTACCTTTTTTTAGGGGTCCCAATCAGGCCCCGGCCCTGGATGGGAAAATACTTTAAAAACAAAAAAAAGGGGAAAAAAAGGAAAGGAAAATCCCCCCCATCAAAACTGGAAAATTAAGAACTGGAAACAAGGGGGGGGGAAAGGGCAAAATTTTGAAAGTGGGCGGACGCCTTTTTTTGGATCACTCCCATTTTTCAAAAAACTTTTAAAGGGGTATAGACGTGCCGTCAAAAATTTTTATAATGATTTTGGAAAATAAAAACTGATTACTAAAAATCTTTTTTTATTTTCTAAAAAACATTTTTGTGTATGCTTTAAAAGTTTTTTGATATACGTGAATTAAATAAATTAACATTAACTTCTTTTTTTTTGAGCGAAATTAGATCTTTAAAAATTCATTTTTGAAAACATCAATTTGCGTTAAAACCTTTTGGGTTTTTAAAATTTTTTATTTTTTCTTGATGCTTTTTATTAAATTTTTTAAACAAATTTTTAAAATACTAATTTTTTAAAAATTCAAAGTAAGGGTTTTTTTTTTTAACCAAAATGAAACTTTTAAGGGGTTTAACGGTGCCCGTATTTACCATTGGCAGGGCCGGGGTTAACCGGCCTGGGAAAAGGTTTAAAACGGCCCGGGGAAAAAGGATTAAGCCGGACCGCCAGCGGGGGGCAGTTAAAGAAGAAGGTTTTGGAGGGGAACATAATTAGTGGATTAGGTTTTTTCTCATAAAACCGTTTAGAAAAAATGCTAGAACAAGGAAATGCTGCTAGTTCGAGGGTTGCCGGTTTGTCCAGAGCGATGCGATCAGGAAGAAAGCTGACCTTCATTTTCAATAACTTTCCCTCCTCACCCCATATCACATTATGACATTCGCTTAAAAGTTGAGCTAAACTTAAGGAACCGCATTATCCAGTAAGATGGTCTCTGTTTCAAATAAGACTTGAGCAAAAATTTATTCAGATTGATATTTATAGAGCTTATTATGCGCAGCTCCACTTAACGAATAATTAACTTTACAAAAGGAAAAAATACTTGTACTTTCAAAAGGGATGATGATTTTATTGACTAAAAAAATAATTCAAAGAGAGAAAAGAAAGATTTTCACATAGTTTTAATTAATTTGTCCACTCTTATACTATACGGAAAAAAAATCGGTGGAGATTATTTTTTTATTTAGAGAAATGGAATTTCTCCCCTTTCATATAATTCAATATGAATTATTCATTTATCTATGCATTTCAGGATGATTAAATTTTTTTTTATCATTTAAATGGAGAAAATTAATAGCAAGTTTTAAGAGCATAGAACAGTGATTCCCAAAGTGGTCTATATAGACTCCCAGGGGTCTATGATGACCTTCAAGGGGGCCACCCAGCAAAAAAAAAATTTTGGGGGGTCCATGAGATGAAATGGGGGTCATAATATGCTCTCATTAAACCAAATGAAGTTTTTTAAATTTTAAAAGAAAATTTAATGGAAACTAGATTTTATCTTTTTAATGTTTACTTACTAATTTTAATGAGGTTAATTTGCAGTTACAAGGCGACAGCATATATTTTATTAAAACCAGGACCATGTTAGAAATTTTGGCCTTAAAAAGACATACCTATTATTTATCGTTTTGGTATCGTGGGAAATTTTTTAATTACTTTTCCTATTGAGAAGCAGTTTCAGTGTGGTTGCCAAACACCACAACAAAAAGAAAGGGGGGGAAAAAGGCTGGGCATAGTAACGGGAATTTTAAAAAAATTGCCCCCCAAGTTATTTTTGTATTAATTAAATTTTTAAATTTTAAATAACATTTTTTTTAAGGCTTAAACACTGTACTTCGCTACAGTTTCAAATTTAAATCGCTTAATGCAAGTAGCTCTATACCATCTGTCAAAAAGACATTCAAGTTGGTAAATTCGAAAAAATTCAATATTAGGTAAACTGGGGGTCTACTCCAAACTGAAAAACATGACTGAAGACAAAAAAGTTTGGGAACCTCTGGCATAGAACAAACAATTAATCTGGAGTATTCAATCTTAAGCTAATACAACTATTAATAAAAGGATAACAATGGAGGAATGTAAACATTTATAGTAAAATTACTTACTGTAATTATAATTTATTTAATTTAATTCGGATATTTATTTTAATAATGCACACGAAACAGTGGCGTATTTGAGAATATTAGGCCCCTGCAAAATCGCGTTTTGGGCCCCAAGCTGATCTTACAAACCATAAGATAGCATAGCATAAGGCCAGGGATTCCTAAAGTGGTCTATATAGACCCCCAGGGGTCTATGACGACCTGCAAGGGGAACCGACAGCAAAAAAATAATTTGGGGGTAAATGAGAGTCTACGATAATGGCTCTCATTAAACCAGATCGTGACTAATATTAAAAGGAAATTTAATCAAGTGGAAACTAGACTTACCTATTTAACAGATTTATTTACTAAATTTAATGAAGTTAATTTGCAGTTATACAAGGTGACATCAAAATTTTATTGAAACAAGGACAACATTTCAGTCTTTCTTTCCAGAATTAAGCTAAAGAAGCATAATTTTGGACGTCACCAACATTTAAATGCTCTTATTTTAGATTTTGGAACTAGGTTTTAGAATGTCTTCACTATCGGAATACCACAGTAGGCAATGAATTCATATGGTCACTTTGAAAAAAAATGTCAATTACAAGAATTAAGTACTAGGAATATGCATTAACGAAGATCTTAAAGTAAAGTTTAGAAACGATATCAACTATTTTGGCTTTATATATATAAAAACATATACCTGTTATTTATTCCATATCATGAACTATCTTGAGAAAGTTTTTAACTGTTTTTCCGATTGAGAAAGAGTTTCAGTATGCTTACCAATCTCCAAAACAAAAAAGAAATTAGAAAATACGGACAATATTAATCGAGGATGTATTTAGGATTAAACCTGATGCCAAACGTTGAAAATTTGTTATTGCTCCCAGATTCATCCCTCCCACTAAAAGCGTTTGTTTGTTGCTCAGTTATTTTATGTAACAGTTATTTTATGCATTCATTAAATTTTAATTTAATTAATTTAGATGTGTTTTCTTAAGCCTTAAACACTCTATTCTTCACTACAGTTAAAAATTTTAATCTTTAAAGTAAATAGTTCTATACCTGCTGTGAAAAAAAAACACATATAGGTTGATAAATTTGCAAAAATGTAATATTAGGTAAGTAGGGGGTCTACACCAAACTGAAAAAAACCTGTCAAGGGGCAGAGGCGGGGAACCTCTGGCATGGGCTTCCCTTAACATGACATAGTTTTGGGCCCCCGCAATTGGGGGGTTACGTTACGCCAGTGCTCCCAATTTTTTACCCAATTTTGACCAGTCGCGCCCCCTATTTGGACGTTTATTATTTTATTTTAAATTGTTTTTTTATTTAACAAATTTTTTTAGTTACATTTAAATATACCTTAGAATAAAATAAGTTTAACCCAAAAAGAATAAAATGATTAAAAGGGAATTAAATGATTGCGGGAAAGTTGGCAAAAAGAAATGCCCCTTTAAAAAAAAATCAATATTTAAAGTTTTGGGGCCGGCAATTGGATCCACGGACCTACCTCCCCTACCCGGGGGGAAAACTAGTTCGCCACGACACGGCAGGATCAAAAGTTTTCTTCCATTAATTCAAAGGCAATTTTAAAATATTTTTATTCTAATAATATTTAATAACCTGAACAAAAGCTATAAACCGTCAAAAGTTATTTAATATATTGTGCAAAATTTTAATAAAATAATTTTATTTAAAACGGCAATATATTTAAAAGTTGGTATTAATTTTGATTTTTTTGAAAAACTAGTCTATTCAATATATAATGTATAATAACATTTATGTATAATACTATTTCAAAAACTGTTATATTTTTTTAAAAAAATTCTGAAAGTTAAATTCTGAATCGGTGTCGAGTTTTTCATATAAAAATATTACAATTTCCTGTCACGAGCTAAAATTTTATTAGAGACGGATTAAAATATTAGAAGCAAGTGAATCTATGTATATTTAAGTTCAATAATTATTAATTAAAGTCAAATATTCTTCTATTAAGAATTTAAATATTTTTTAATAAAAAAATAACATTTATTATTACTTTTATCTCTCATCTTATTACAAATTTTTTTTAAACCTTTTTCAAAAAAAAAAATTTAAGAAAAAATTTGCATAAAATTAACTTTGTTTTAGTAATGTTAAATTTCTAGAATCACGAAATTTTAAAAGTATGGGATCAAAAAAGGAACAAATTACATGTTTAAAATGTGTTTTGTTTTGAATTCCTAGGCGGAGATAAGAAAAGCAAATTTTTTTAAGCTTTTCTTTTTTTTTTTAAAAACTTTTTTTAATTTCTTGGATTTTAAACACAACAACACACACCAAACACACACACACACACACACACACACACACACACACACACACACACACACACACACACACACACACACACACACACACACACACACACACACACACAACACACACACACACACACACACACACACACACACACACACACACACACACACACACACACACACACACACACACACACCACCACACACACACAACCCTGGCATAAAAAAATTTTATAGCAAAGGAATAAAATACATAACTTTTGTAAGGTTTTTTTTTTAAAAAAACAAAATTTTTTTTAATTAACTTTAATCAACTGTCCTTTTACATGTAAGTAAAAATTATTCAAATTTTTACAAAAATTCTATCTATATCTTAAAAAGTGAAAAAAAAAAAAAAAAAAGATTGTTGTATTGAAAACGGTAAAGGGGGAGTATTCGTAAAGTAAAAAATTTATGAAAAATTAAATTTTTTAAATTTTTAAAAAAATGATTTAAAAAAAAAATAATCAACTTCTGAAGATTAAAATATATTTTAATAAATTTTTAAAAAAACTTATAAAAACTTATAAAAACCATAAAAATTTTTAATGACTTTAAAAAAAATTCTACTTAAAAAAGAAATTGATTATCCTCTGCAAGTATTCTTCAGAAGTTGCTCAAAATTTTTTTTGAATAGACATAAAGTTATTTAATTAAGCGCAAGAATTCGAAACCATGCCATAATCAACAGCTTAAAATTTTTCATGAACTATTTTTTAGACAGTTAACATATATTTATATTGCGTTACAAAAAAATACAGTAATGCATGAGGTGGAAAAAATAGCTTACAGTATTGTAAAACTACATTCGACAAGTGTTCAGTTATGCAGGACTTTTATTATTTGTTGACAACAGATTAAATGTTCCTCTTTGGTGAAAATATATCCAAATGATTCGTTTAAAAGTCAGTATCTTTTTCAATCTTTTTGTAGCTTAAAGCACAGTTTAAATTTATTTAACTTTTCGTACGCATGATACTTTGAAATCTACATGATTATTCGTAAATAAAAAATTGCAAAAAAGAATCGAGGAATTCTCAGATCCGTTTTACTTGAACGGAAATTAACTTAGGAAATATAAGTGTGAGATGACGATAGAATTCGGTTGTATCGATTTGTTAAGCGGAAATTAAAACACGAGAAAATTTTTTTTAGCGTAAATGATTAAAAGGTTTTGGTTTGCCAAAAAAAAAATTTTTAAAGTTGAATTTTAAAGCGAAATATTTACTGATTTTAACTTGAATTTACATTGCTTGTTGCACGATATGAGAAAATTTTTTTTAGATATACATTTAGCTTGTTTCTTGAATTTGACTTAGTTTCCCTGAGAAAACAAGTACAATATTAATAAGTATATTTCTGTTAAAAAGATAAGGGCTTATATATTTCCTCCATAAACAATTATTAGTTTTTTTGAAAAGAAATTAAAATTAGAAATTGGTATACTATATGCATTGTTTTGTGTTTAATTTCATTAAAAACATTTCTCATTTTCGGATATTTTATAAACGTAAACTCTACTATCGTTATTTTGCATTCCGAGGTTGAACTAAGTACTGAAACACGGCACATATGTTATTTTTCCCGCAGCAACACTTTCCTTGTGAGAATATTGAGTTTCACTGGCGTTTTGAGTTCTCTTCTCAGTATGAACCTTGAAAAATAAGATCGTAGCAACTCTACTAAGATGTGGACAGGATTTCCTGGTGACCTTATCACCCTTTGCGAAAAATTTGGCTAAAAATATGATATCGAAGGAATCATCGAGAAGGCTCTAGGATCGATGCTTCTAGAAATTTTCATGAGGCTATATGAAGAGCCTTTGAAGCAAAGGTTGAGTCCTTTCAAACGTGTGCGTTGACTGTGATAAGAGACTTTATCTGTATGAGTTCCTACTAATAGAACTCTTCTTCAGAGCCCTTTCTGGAACGTTGTAAAGACTGTTTATAATGAGTACGTTTTTCACTTTTGTAAATAATCCATTACAATATATATTTTTGTGTATACATATAGACTTGTCTCCGTGTAATCATCTGTGTGTGTTTATCCTTGTCCATTAATAAATCTCAAATAATTGGAGACACGGCAGCTTTTCCCGCACGCTAATTTGCAACAATACTTAGTTTCATCTTACTTTTGTTTTTAGGCAAATATATAAAGCCTTAAGTGTTTTTTTTTGATACCTCATAGGAAGGTACATAAAACCTTATTTTCTGTTACTTTGATCAGATACGATTGCAATTCAATTTTACCTCTACTGAATGAGTAGCTGTAACAAGCACATATATCAGTCTGTCTACAAATAAAGAAAAATAAAACCGTATTCTCTTATTATATTTTGATGGTATAAGTCAAGTGTATTGTTCTTTGTACAAAGAATGGCAATCTATACAATACAGACCAATAAAAAATTATGGGAGATAAAATGATGACCCCCCTTTTTCAAACTTTCTATTCACGTGATATAATATATATTTCAAAATAGGTATCATTACTTTAAATCGGAATCACTGCAAATTTACCATTAATTAGAACAGCATTTCTCAAACTGTGGGCGTGCCCTCATAGGGGGTATGATAACCCTACGTAGGAGGCGTGAGCATATCGAAAAGTCGAAAATAAAATAATTATCAATTTACTGAAATGAAAAAAAAAAAAAAACCGTGCTGACATAATACAAAATAAAATACATATTCACACCGATAAATCTATTAGCACGAAAAAAGTATTTGATAATTACAATGTTGTTTGTAAAATATGCAACACCATGAAGGAATCATCAGAATTAAATGAACTTTTTACAGCAAACATCAATTATAGGATGTTACTAAAATAGTAAAGTTTCAGAGCCTCCGCGCATGCGTGGCGTGTGCAACGCCCTTGAACTGACGCTGAAACCGTATAAATAGAGGGCTGTAGCAAGACGTTGAAAATAGTTAATCATTGTTTGTTAGTGGCGAACGTTTAGTGAGACCTATGTATGCTTCCATGACGAAATAAGCAGAAATTCCAACAACTTATGAAGTTTGAGCGGGAGAGGGTTATCGACCTTCGAGAAGGAGGATTTTCCTATCACACAATAGGAGCTCGTGTGTAGAAGAACAGTTTCACAATGATGCGAGTTTGGAAGCAGTGGACCGATGAGCACCTAACAATTCGAAAAATTGACAGTGGACGATGGAAAGTGACGTCAGCGAGTGACGATCAACACCTGCTCCGCATGGCGGTGAATGACCGTACAGCTTCCTCCAGGCAGTTGGCAGCACGTTGGTCTACTGCTACAGGTGTACAACGTTGGTTTCGTCAATTCGTCGACTCTGTAGCACCGTGGATTGTGTGCAAGGGTGCCTTTATACAGGATCCTCCCTCACGGCAAACCATCGACGGCTGCGTCTGCAATGGGGCCTTATTTAGAACAGAGCCAAGACCGCATTCGTGTTAGACGTTATGCCGGTGAACGCTGCCTTCCAGAGTGCGTTATCGAATGACATGGGGCCTAACACCCGGAGTTGTGGTTTGGGGTGGTTTTCATCGGTCGAAACCCACCGAATTGGGGTAATCTCAAAACAGTTACCCGTGAAGTGCTACTGCCCGAAGTCTTTCCCCTTCCTTCAAGGCATCCCTGAGCTATCTTTAAAACGGATAATACAGCCCCACATGTTGAAAAGATTGTTTGAGACTTCGTTCAGCCCAATACTAACCTTTCCTTGGCTTACCTATTCGCCGAATATGCCCCTTTTGGGCCCCGGTATTTGGTTGGTCAGCGTCTCGCTCGTGATCCCCGTCCTGAAGAATAGACTTTTCTGTATTTAATTACATTTTTCAATGACCGTCAACTAAAAATAGTAAAAATCTACTTGATTTGTTTCTTGCTTTTTTAAAAAGCAAAATATTTCACAGCCATTTTCATTTTGCACATTTTATTTTATCAACAAATATATTTTTTGAATGCGTATTTCACTTTGCATTAAGTGATATTCTTTCACATAGTAATGTTTGATATATAAAAAGGCTTAATTTGAAAATTTATTTTGTGATAGAATATTTATACAAACATTATATAAAAAGCCGGCTTGGGGACGAGGTAATGTGCACGCCTTGTAAGCCCAATGTTGCGGATTCAATTCCGGCTGAAGTCGAGAGATTTTTTGGATGCGTAAATCGTAGGCACACACGTTCTATGATTATGTGGCTTGTAAAAGAACCTTTGAGTATCAATTTAGCTCTGGTACTCTCGACGAAATAAAATCACGGCAATATTTAGTATCCGAAGAGAGATTGAATTAAATTAATTTAAGGATACAAATTTGTTAGCAAGAGCAGCCACTAGATGGTGCTCTCTCATTTGGGGACTTGTAGTGTCTGAAAAAGCTTAGTTGCTAATATGCGGCCCATTGCAAAGAAAAAAAGAAAAAAAAAATTCTCTTGCATTAGGTTTGCGTTCAGGTGTTTAAAATAGTTTTCATGAGCTAGGATTTCAAAACTGAATGAAAATCAAAACCAATGAATTTTAATATGAGACGGGATGTGTGTAGCGTTTACTTCTAGAAAAAATGTTTTGTCTTAAAAATTCTTTACTTCTTTATTGAGAAAACATAACATACCGTAAAATCCGGCGTATAACGCGCACCCATACTTTTAAACCGAAATTTTAAAATTTAGGTATATTCGCCGTATAATCCGCAGCCCCTTTCTTCCTTTCTTACGAAGAAACCTGTAATGTACGCGCGCAATGTTCTTATGTTTTGAAGTCATTTATTCGACGTATTATTACAAGCTTTGGGAAAAAATAAATATTTCTAGAACTAAAACCCCTTTTAAGTTCAAAAAAAGAGTGTAATTTCCAAATAAACAGTATTTCGATATATAAAGTCAAAATTTTTTTCTATGCTCAACTTTTTTTTTATTTTTGAAGCTCATATTTTTATACCCGGTGTATAACGCGAAACCCCCAAAATTTTTGTTCTTAATTTTGATTAAAAAAGTGCGCGTTATACCCCGGGAATTTTTATTATATTTACATTGAAATTTTTTTTTTTTTTTATTTTGGTTTGGAGAATAAAAAGTTGAGTAATACGGAATACTTATATCTTCTTTTATTTAAATACAAGTATATAATAATTCTGTTCGCTTAATTCTAGAGGGAATACTGATCAGAATTTTACTCTAGTCTTACCTTTCTAGAATGGAATGTCCATTAAAAATCATTAGTATAAACAGTTATCTTTTTTTCAAAATTATTTTTGTTAGCCTATGTAATAAAAGGACTCTTTTTTTATCATGGGGTATCTTTTCTTAAATGAAATGTTTGCTCAAACCGGAAGAAACTTTTGTTTAAGATAGGGAGAAAAAATAAAAATTGCAAAGAGCGGCAGCAGTAATTGTTTTAAAAGCTGAAACTTTAATAGTGTTTTTCATTTTTTGATTAAGTACCACATTTAATATATAAATTGCATCTATGATATTAATAGAATATATATATATATAGTAATAATTTTTTTATTGAGTCTTTTGTATCCTTGAGGAAAGGTGCAGCACATTGTTACTATAATATCTGAGGATTATTGAGAATCGCCCTTACTTTTAATTATTTAATATTTGCATGTGATATTATTTCATTTTATAGATTTTTTCAGAAAGTACAAGTTAAATTTCTCAAGTTGCTGATGCAAATTTATGAAGAGTTGAAGTAAACTGCAGTTTCTAGTTTAATACTGAATAATTGGTTTATAATCGTAAAGAGATTGATACTGTGAATTTCATTACTTCCTAATACTGAATAATTATCAAACACCAATGCAGCTGTGCAAGGATTTATAATGTGGAATATAATACTTAGAATAATGTTTAGCTTTGTGAGTTATTCAGTAGCAGAGCTGGATCTGTTGAGCTTTTCTGGTTAAATTATGAAATGACGTGGATTGACATTGTTCGTACACCCCAATGATGCAATTTTTTAGATAAAACAAAGAAAGTATTTTTAAATATATATATAGCCACATTTTTTTACATTAGGAAAGAAGTCAAAAAGAGCTTTTTGGTATTGAACATTTTAATAATAGGAAATGATATGAGGGATTTAAAATATGCGAATAAATTGTTAACTATTAAAAAAAGCAAGATAGTAAGGCAGTATGACATAATGCTAAGGTAATGAAATAACTTTTAAGCGAATATCAATTAAACTGTTTTAAACTTAATGCATTAGATTATGAATACGCTGGTGAACATAAATTAAGGAATAAACACATTTTCGAGAATATCAAAATCTACGGAACTATTTTTAAGAAAATTGGTAAAAACAATAAAGAAAATCCGATCTGCTTTCATAATTATCTAATCAAATTCGATATCTAACTTCTATTTTTTGCAAATTAAGAAAGCTGATTATAACAGATTATAACACTACTCTGTGGGTTTTAGTTTTGCTCATGTTTCGGGTTTTATTATTTTGAAACAAAAAATGGCACAATGTCAGGTCTGATCGGGGGTCGGAAACCCCATAAAGCGTGCCAAGTGGCACGCTAAATTTTAGTGGACCAGACTATTTACAAATTTGTCAATTTTTGGGTGAATGGAAGTTGATAAATTTGTAATGGACCTCTTATTTAACAAATATCTTGAGAATTATAGACATTTACGGGATTACGAAAAAATCTGATTGATAATCTAAGGATAAATTTACAGCTGTTTTGTAAATTACTGAATGTCATTGCTGCAGAGATTTAATTGTTTGAGGAGAGAAAATTGCATGTTCTCTGCTTTCCGCTTTTGGTTCTACATATCTATGGGAACAAAGCTTTCCTCATATGAAAAATATTTCGAGTCCGTAAAGAAATTATTTAACAACTGAATGCTCAAAATCGTGTCAAATTGAAAGTCCCGAATTGTATGCATTAAAATTTTTATTTATTTTTCATTTAACTAGCATCAATGGGAAATGTTTATATTTTATGTTGCTTATTTCTTATTTTAATAAATATGTTTAAAAATATATAATATGTGCACAATTAAATTTTTTTTTTTTTTGAAGAAATAGTTATATTTTATTTTGTTTATTTTTATGTTAAGAAATATCTTTAATTGAGATGCAAAATTAATATATAATAAAACTACAAATATCTATATTATAGACATTTGTTCTCTAATTCTGCATGTATTATCTCAGGAATCGAATTGTTTAAAAAATATCCTTTAAAATGAACGTTAGTAGTTGGTTTGGACGTCACATCTTAAAGGTTGCCCCCCCCCTGGTCTAAGATGAATTATGGAGAGCGGTTGGGAGAGTAGAGGTAGGTCAACCCTAGGTGGAGATATCTAGATGACCCAATGTTTACCAAACTACAGTTTCCAGATCATAGAACCAGTTCCAAGGGACCAGAAAAATATGCAAAAGACCAGTAACAGTCCGTCCACTCAAGAGTTATCACAGACCAGGATGAATGCTTTTTGGCTTTCTCCGTAAAGTGCAATGCGTGAATGGCAGCTTCTAAAATCGTACATGAGCTTCTACTATTTCTGGTACCTCAGTTTCGAAGTATACTATTTATCGGAGTCTTAATTAATGAAGCAGATCTTTTTTTATGTCAATAGATCAGTTATCTACATTCCACTCTTTTCAGTTCACATGAGAACTAACCGGATATAATACCGACAATATCACGTTCTTTTTCTATTCTTTAAAGTGGGAATGTATTCTTTTCCCTGATTAATCGAGATTCAGATTGAACAGTGATTGTCGAATACGTTCATGTATGGAGAGGACCAGGGACCCAGTATCATTCCTTGAATATCATAAAAGTGGACCGCTATGGAGGTGGTGTTATGATCTCGGCCCGCGTGTCTGGGCACAGAGTTTCAAGTCTTTTAGAAAGGCATCTTGACTGCTCTGAGGTATAGGAATGAGAACTTAAAGCCCTGTGTGAAGCTTTCCAGGAAGCAGTTAGCACATAGTTCATTTTGATGGATGATAATGATCGCCCATGAGGGATAATCTGGTTGACGAATACCTTGAGACTAAAGATATTGAGGGGATAGAGTTGGTCTTCAAACCTGATCCAGTTCTTCAGATCTGAATGTTATTGAAAAAGCCTGGATTTTCTTGGAAGAATAATTGTACCCCTCTCATCTCTTTCCCTAAATACTCTAGAAGCTAAGAACTGCCTTGGAGGAGGAACGAGTTTTATTGTCCCAAGACCTCATAAACATACTCGAAAATAGCAGTAAAGTTCGTTTGTTAATATTTTAGAATATCTCAGTATGTAGAAGACGTTTTTTTATATTAGTTCACTGTGCTGAGGAAATTGAAGTGGTGAATTATAAGATAGTACATGCTGAAGTTTTCGTGTAGCCTCCAGTTTTCTCTTGTAGTTAAAATGCTATATTTAGTTGAACAGTTGATGTTTTGAAGGAGTTTACAATGTGTAATTCATTTTTGATTCAATTTCTACAGCTTAGGGAACGAAAAAATTTCACAAGCAAAATGAGTTAAAATTGAAGAAGAAATTGCGGTAATTATAGAATATATACACTAGCCTCCAAAAGTTAAGGTACAACATGTCTTCCAAAGCTCACTATAAAAAATTTCAGTAACAACAAAACTTATAGTTTATATGAAGGATAGTAACGAACTTTAAAAAAAAAACATACAAAAACGATAGCTATTACTTTTATTTCATTGAATAGAATAGATATATATGACTGAGAGAAAAATATGTAAATATTAAGTTTTCGTAATTCCATGTGTAAGTTTTGTTGATTTTCAACTATGGTTGGCAGTTTCGTTGACAATAATCAGCACATTCTAACAATGTTCAGAAGAAGTCGCTTGCACGATTCGTTAAGGTGGTGGGAAGTTGGATGGATGGAAATGGGGTTGCCACAGACAGATGCTACTAGACTTCTCAATGTGTCTCACAGTGTGGTTCGAAGACTGTGGGATCAATATCAATATGATGATTCTCTGTCCAGAAGACATTTTACAGGCCGACAACGAGCTGCAACATCTGCAGAAGACTGTTTTATATGTCTTTCGGTCTGAAGGAGAAGAGTCACTGCTGTGCCGCAGCTCTTAGCAGACCACCTTTGTAGCATCAGAGAGAAGAATCTCCGCTAATACTGTGTGAAGACGCCTTCACAATGCAGGTCTCTATACAAGAAGACAAGTAGCGTGTTTCCCCCTCTACAGTCAACAGAGAAGGGCCCATTTATTGTGGGCAAGAGAACACTTTTCTTGGACCAGACAGCAATGGACCTCTGTACTCTTCACAGACGAGTCCATATTCACACTAGAAGCAATTCAGGGTGTCTGCTGATCTCGAAGGAACAACGCACCAGATACCATCAATCCAACACTTTTAAAAGACACAGTTATAGAGGTGGAGGTCTGATGGTTTGGGTAGGAATCTCACTCGGTGGCCACATTGACCTGCATGTGTTCTATGGAGGAACTCTGACTGATGTAAGATATCGGGATCAGATCTCTGATCAATATGTCCTTCATACTGGTGCTATTGGTAACGATTTCATTTTGATGAATAATAATGCATGTCTTCACCGAGTTGAGGTTGTTGAGAACTATCTTGAAGGCCACGATTTGGAGTGAATGGAATGACCAGCTCAACTCCAGACCTGAATCCGTTAGAACATCTTTGGGACTATCTTGGCAGACAAATTTCGTCATCTTCCTCGAAGGTCGTTACAAGATCTGGAACAAGGCTTACTCCGTTTAATGTCTTCGCTTCCCATTTCGGTGTCCAACAACTTAATTGACAGTATGCAAAGTTGATGCCACAAATGCATTCAAGTTAAGGGTGGACACATTCTTTATTAGAATTCTTTTTTGTAGTGTTTCTATGACATTTTATCACATAAAAATGTGATGTACTGATTTCACCAAGAATGAACTTTTCAGCCAACAGTGCTTTTTTTTTTTTATCGGAGCTCATTTTTGCCTTAAACTCATGTAAATTTCTATGACTTAATCAATGATTAACTGTTTATGCATACTTCTTCAAATTTGTTGCGTCTACATTCATTCATTTGCTAATTAGACGCAAGAAACCGGTTTGTGCGTTAGATTTGGGACAGCATAAAAAAAACGCACAAACAAAATATTCAAAATTTTCATAAATTCTCACATAAAACAAACTAATTAATGGAAATTCTACAAAAAACTTTTTTATGCGGTTGATAGGGACCGCATTAAAAAAATCGTATTTATAAAATATGCCAATTATTTACGAAATTTATGTAAGAGTACTTCCATAACAAAATAAATAATTAAATATTACACATAGAAACATTTTTAAAACATATAGTTTCTCATTGTATATACGAATAAGTCTTTAAAATGCGCATACATAATTCATCGCTACTCATCGTAATCGAAAGCCCTGAAGTTAATAAGTTCAAAATCGCTTTCGTCACTTGAAGGTGCAATTTCAAATTATTTATTTTTTGGCAACATAAAGTAAGAGATAAGTTTTTGTGACGAAGGATGGGTGGTAAGTTGCTTATAAATGTCACGATAACCAGCTATACATGATTGAAGCCCTTTTTGGAATTTTATACTCCCTTCTTAACTCGTATCTGTTTTAAGAAAATGCTTTTCCAATTTGTTGGAAAGCTGGATCCCCATATTTTATCCGCTCTAAAGGGAATTCGGCTTCTTGTCCGTCTTCATAATTTATCAAATTATTGATATTCACTGTCATTGAAAGTTTCGTCTTCAACGCGGGCTGCTGGGCGTTGAGAAAAAAACGAAGATGTTTATAACAAATGAACAGGCGTTTGAATTCTACATTTCGTGGCGTAACTTAAACCCCCATCACGGGGGGGACTCAAAGGGCCCCAATGCCTGACTTACGCTAAATACGTATTAAATTTATAAAATAAAAACAAAAAATTTTGGGGGGGGGTCCTAACATTTTCCTTTCCACTGGGAAATAGATAGAAAACATTACAGTGGAGCCAAAAACATTGAGGGGGGAGGGGGGAGGTCCCAGGAGCCCAGGCTTGACCGCAATCGTATTTCCCCCAAATTTTTAAAATATTAAAGGAAAATAATAAAAAATTGTGGGCCTTTTCCCTACACCCTAAAAAAAAGATAAAAACAAAAAAAAAATTGCAAAACAAACCAAAAAAAGAACCGACCTTTTTTTTCGTAAAAAAATTACATGCCCATTTTTTTATAAAAAAACTACTAAGGTGGGGTTTTTTTTTAAATTTTTTTCACGTAAAAAAAAAAATTCAGTTTGAAATTTTTTTAGAAAAAGGAAATTTAACATTTATAAATTTTTTTTACCAATTTAAAAAAAATATAACAAAAAAACCAAAAAAAAAAGTTAACATTTTTTTTCCACTGTTTTTCTTAACTTTTAAAAGACAAAAGGAAAAAATTTTTTTTTCTGGGAAAAAGGAGGAAAAAACCTAAAATTGCACCAAAAGGGTTTTTTTTTTTTTTTGAAAAAAACCCTTAAAAGGGGTTTGGGCAAATTTTTGGAAAATGAAATTTTTTAAAAAATTAAATTTAAAAAAAAAGAAAAGGCCGAA